>JAJKFI010000035.1:10624202-10638895 GCA_029204185.1 Lerista edwardsae | reverse complement strand
ATCAATCAATCAATCAATCAATCAATCAATCAATCAATCAATCAATCAATCAATCAATCAATCAATCAATCAAAAAGTATTTATATACCGCTTTTCAACATGAAGTTCCCAAAGCGGTTTACAGGCAAATAACAAAGTTAAATGGCTCCCTGTCTCAAAAGGGCTAACAATCTAAAAAATACAGAACACCATCAGCAACAGCCACTAGAAAAGACACTGAGCTGGGGTGAAGAGGGACAATTACTCTCCCCCCAGCTAAACATAAGAGGAACACCACTTGGAAAAGTGCCTCTTGCCCAGTCAGCAAGGACAACCTGCTTTTTAATTTTTGAATTTTTTGAATATTCAAATATTTTTTGAATATTTTTTGAATTTATTTTTTATTTTTTGAATATTTTTTGACTAATCAACTATAATTAGTCTTGCCTTAAATATACATTTTAGAACCAAACATACAAATAGTGAGACTAGAGGTCTGTGTTGCTCAGCTTTGGGGCCATCTCCTATGACCCAGGTGCACAGGGAGGACACCTTACGAGGGCATCGAGCCAGTGGAACATCCTCAGGTTTCAGCCTCTTTGTCTTGTAGTCAGCCCCAAACATGTTTAGGCTTCTGCCTACCGTGGTTAGCAGCCAGCAACAGATCTCTCCTTCATATGTTTTTCTAACTGCTTTTAAAGTATTTTGCTCTCGGCCATCACAGCGATGTAGGGCGATGAATTCCCATCCGTTGATAAATGTGGTGTGTATGTGAACAAACATTTCCTTTTATTTTCATAAACCTGCTGCCGCCTATTTCAACAGATGATCTCCTGAGTACTTTGTATTAGAGAAAAAGTGAACATTTCCCTGTTATTCACTCTCTCCGCACCTCTCAAAATCTTATAAATCCCTTTCCTACCTCCAGACGTCTTCTAAATTAAAAACTCCAAGACTACACAGGACTGTTGGGGCCGTGGCGTCAGCAGCATAGCCACCTATGGAGTAGGGGGGGCAGGGCGCCCCAGGCGCAACCCTCGGGGGGGCGTCAACCTGAAAACCCCAAATTTGAATATGACAGTTTTAACACGATCATATTTTATACCATTTGATGCAAATTTCAAGAGGAATTCAGTGAAAAAAACCTGGAGTGTAATATCTTCATTCTACCAAATGTTATGGCCAAAAAGCTGAAAAAATACAACTTTTTATGTAATTTTATGTATGATGGCTACATTGAACCTCCAGATGCAGGAGCAGTATGTCACTGAGTACTATGTGCAGAGGATCAATAGCTAGGGAAGGCGCTGACGTTCATCCATTGCATTTATTTTCTGGCCATTGTTGTTATTCACGTCATGTCATGACTATTACTATCTCTCAGCCTCACCTGTCTCACAGGATTGTTGTGAGGACAAAAGAAGGGGCGGAAACATGCACATCACCCTGAGCTCCTTAGAGGAGGTATATAAAATGTGAAATAAATAGTTTTGTTGGGGTGTGTGTGTCAAAAATGTATGGGCCCTGGGCATGCCACAGGATGGTGTGTTCCCTGCAGGAACTCCTTTGAAGAGTTTCTAGTCAATTAGGGTCAGGGGTGGGGTTGAAGGGCAGGGAGGAGGGTGGCTTGGGTATGGGAGGGGGCAGGTTTGGTGGCAGTGGCATCTGCTGATTCCAACCCCCCTTCTCAGACCTGATCCCCCAACCCAGGTTCACACAGAGTTGCAACAGCAGTTTCACTGATGCAGGTCTGAGTAGGTCCATCTGGGCTTCGGATGCTTACCTCCCAATAAGGGAACAAAAATTCCCTTACCCAGAGGAGACCACTGGGGCTGCCCCCCCCCACAGGATGCAGCACATGCTCTAGTGGCATGGTTGCATTAGTGGGGGAGAAAGGGATAGCACTGGGCCATTAATTATGTGCATACTTTTTCATTCCCATTTGATTTCTCAGCCTCCCCTTCTCCCTTGCCCTTCAACATGACCCTCACAATTGAAATCTCCATAAATTTTCCTGCTTATTATGGATTTTACATCTTGGTGCAAATGGTTATGCATTCAGTTGTACATTCATACCTTCAGGGCGCAATCCTAACGGAGTTAGGCCAGCGCGGTTAGGTCAGCAAAGCTTGGCTGGCCTAAGGGACACCGTAAAGTATGTTTGGACCACTCTTGGATTCAGAGAGGCCAGCCCACAGATGTGCGCCATCCTCCCTGACTCCAAGAGTGGTCCTAATGTGTTTTAAAGGTGGCCTTTGGCCAGCCAAGTTTGGCTGGCCTAACTGTGCCAGCCTCACTCCAGGTTAGGATTGCGCCCTCATTCATACATGCACCAAAAGAAAAAATCAAATGAGGGGAAAGACAAGACAGAATGGAAAGGAATGAAGGGGGAGAGAAAAAGAAAAAAAAGGGGGAGGGGGAGAGAAATCACCACCACCAGATGGTCTTCATTATTGCTTCTGAAGAACTTTTAGCAGAAGAAGAGTCTGCCTTTGAACCATATATTGCCAACCCTTCAGTATAAAATGGCCTTTGTGAGATATTGTCGAAAGTGTAAGATGAACTTTTATTTGTTAAATTGAAAGTTGTCAGTGACTCTAGACAAGCGCAGACAGAACTCTGGATTCCTTTTCAACCAGAAAGGCTTTTTCTACAGTTCTCTCGCTTGCTCACTCTGAGTGTGTGTGTGTGTGTGTGTGAGTGTGAGTGTGTGTGTGTGTGTGTGTGTGTGTGTGTGTGTGAGAGAGAGAGAGAGAGAGAGAGAGAGAGAGAGAGAGAGAGGAGCATTATCAGGAATGTGATATATAGGGTTGGGGTGTATCCCTCCCTCCCTGCTGGCTTTCCCACCCTAGGTTTTGTTTCTGTTTCTATAGTTCGGTTTGCTGCTTTGAATCTTTGTTTTGTTTTGCTTTGTAGTATTGTTTGTTCCTTTTACTGATTTTTTTTAAAAACTGTTCTGCTGTTTCTTTTACTGTGTGTTAGTGTCCTATTGCTGTCTTTTATTTTTCCAGTTGCATTATAAATCATGTGTAGAAGATAGCTTTTACTTTTTTGCAAAAAGATACGAACTAGAAGAATTTGACTGAATCTGAAAAAGTTGTTTCCTCCAAACTACATTTCCGCTCTCGTCTGAAGTTTTTTTGGGGCAAAATTAGTGCCTTCTCCAATGTTGATTTCTTACCTAGCTGATAAATCCTGTAGATTTGCAACAGTGGAAAGAATTCAGCACTGCAGATGGAATTAGGCAAAGTTTTATCAGTGATTCCTCCTGGGTCTATATGGCACAATGTGATATTATTAATTAGCCTTGGTGTTCCAAACAAGCAGGTGCAAATCCTAACATATTGTTTGGTTTTTGAAATGTAAGTACAGCTACCAGTAAGATCCACAAAGTAAAAGCAGGTCTCTTTGCGTCGATTTGTATTTTCATTTTTTGTGCCAAAGTTTGTGTTTTTCAGTTGTTGCCTTTGTGAAGTCTGGCAACCCAGCAGGGCAAAAGGAACCTGGGCCCCACTTGCTCAGTGTTTTGTGTCCTGCTTTGACAAGCAACCTCTTTGTCTTGCTGTGTTTTGATACAGTATCTTGCTTCTAATGATTGCTGGCATTTGCAGCTTGATTAGGGAATCAAAATTATACTTTCTGAAAGGCAGTAGATTTGCTCTGTTTTTCTTGTGAGTCGTCAAAGCATCTTTTTTTTCCCCGTTATTCCAAGCCACTTAAATCAAAGAGGCTTCTCTAAAACGTCATTAAAATGTTAATAAAAGTAATGCATTTTAAGGACTGTTGAATATAATTCAACTTCTAGTTCTGAATATTTTAAAGTGAAGCTATTTAACGTAGTATTTGGCTTGTGAAAATGTTCTTAATTCTCAAGTGAGGCCAAAACAACCTTTAGTAGGCTCTGATAATTATCCTTTACTTATCTAAACCTGCATCCATCTCTGTCCTTCCCAATCCTTCCCTTGCTGCCCGATGGCACCAAAGCTCCTGTGGCAGAGCTGACTGCTGTAAAGTAGTTGGCACCTGTTACAAAAAGGGCTCTGACAACACACAAGGTAATACTCTATCACTAGAAGGAAGTGAGCACTAGAAGGAAGACTTGTGCTTTCCTGTCCCTGCCATTGTGGGAGTCCCTGCTTGCCAGAGCAGGTAAGATGTTGGGAGAGGTGGGAGAGAGTGGTAAAACGGAGGCGGGGAAGGGGAGACACTGGGTGAGGAGATGCGGTAATGGGGGTGGGAAGCTCTTGGGGGACATCAGAGAAGACTCATGCCAGGTCCTATCACCTTCAGCAGCAGATTCTCCACCTCCTCTCTCTCCTTGGGTTTGCACAGGCAAAATCACCAGTGTATGTCCAAGTAGACCCATTGTGGTCAGGTCGGTCACGCAGGTATAAAGGGATTTAAAATCCCTTTTCCCTGCCGGTCTCCCATCCCTTCCCCCCCCCATAGGGTGCAGCATTTGCCAGTGAGGGAGAAGCATAGGATTGGGCTCTTTGTTACCTGATTATAACGCCAGGTGAGGTAGCTTTTTAAGCTTGGTTCATAGAGACTCCTATTGGAAGCTTGTACAAAGAAATAAGGATTGAATCATGGGCAGCCCAATCCAGAGCTGCCTGACCATCCGGGAGTGCAGTGGGGGCCAGGCAGCTACCAGTGCATCCCACGGCAGCCAGGCATTTGCCCCCTTTCCCTATGGTAAGGGCGCAGGGTGGGTGAGCGGTCTACCTACTTCTGCATTGGTTATTTAGCCTGTGCAGAAGCAAGGGCCTTCCTGTAGAGCCATGTGACTCTACACGGATGTCCGGAACCAGCGGCGAGAGTCGCTCAAGAGATAATCAACCTTTAAAAATGAAATAACTTCTGGCTGGACTCAAAACCTGTAAATCAAGGACTATAAACGACATGAAGACTTTTTAGTTGATCCACTGTTTTTTGTTAACAAATTAATTTACTCTTTTTTTTGAAGACGGACTGTTTCTTTTAAGTGTATGTTTGAATGCAGCCAACAATTTACTAAGTGGTAACTTACCATGTCGGTATTGGTAAACTGATGGTTAGTAATATTCTACGAAGTGGTCAGGGAAATTTTACCACCCCACTGTTTCCTTCAATTTCTGATCAGGTGTAGATATGCGGTTTAGCTTTCCTCATCTTTAGCAGGACATTAGAGACAAGCAGCTTACTACACAGTTAGATGCACACCATGGTAAGTTGCCATTTGGCAAATGGCCATCTGCAGGCTTACTAAGGCTGCAATCCTATACAAACTTTCTTGTGAGTAAGCCCCACAGAACACAGAGGGACTTCTGAGTAGGCATGCATTTGATTATGCTGTGAGATAGATAGTTCAAAAAATATGATCTACTGCTCATTATGAGAAGAAAAGCCTGTGTTGCCACCAAGGAAACATTGTGGTTGCTAAATGACATTGCCATTTATGTCTGAATGACTCAAATCATTCAAGTAACCACCACTCACTGTGGAGAGGCCATTTTGGGTGATATCCCCATAGTGACTGTAATGTGTCTGTCAACATAACACACACACACACCACAAGAAGAGATATGAAATGAAATTTCACAAAGAGATACTCTTTGAGAGATACTCAAAATATTCTGGACTTTAGTGATGTTGTCAACCCTCATTTACCTCACATTTAGACTTAATACCTACTTAGTGCTTCATTTTGGCTCAGGTTCAAAGAGAAATTATGATGAAGGTGGGAAGTAGCTTTTATAAATGACAATTGCCTGTTTGGCTTTTTCTTTTCTTTTTTAAAGGAGGATCACTTTTATTTGCAACCTTGTTACAATTTCTTCCTTGCAGAGCAATCTCTGTCTGACAATAACATGCATTTCTTTTCTTTTTTTTCTTAATTTTTTTTTTCATACAGCACAGCTTGGGAACGGCCTCCAAGACCTTTCTGCAGAGAAATCATAATTCAGTGGTTCAAAGAGGAGCAGCTTCCACGTCGTGCTGGATTTGAAAGGAACACAAACATCGTCGCACCTTGGTTTCATGGTAAAGTTGATCTTGATTAACCTTCTTATGTGTGAGGTGCTTTTTCAGGAGACTCTTGATGGTGGGTTTCTGGAGAGGTCTGCTTGTCTCTTGAAGGAACATATGAGATATTCTCAATCTAAGGCTCCTAAGGAAGAATTTAACATGTAAAAAGAAGTTAACGTAGTAAATATGTGCCTCGCAAAACAGTGCGAGCTTGCTAAGGCCAAGATCTCACTGAAATAGTAAACCTGTGCCTGGGCTGCATCACCTCAGATGGCAGGTTTCCATGACCCTCTGGAAAAACTAATCACGCAGAAAAAATGTCAGGGAGAAAACTAGGCTGGGCCCCTTTTCACTGACATTAGTGTGAATAATTTTTGTACGGAGGGACATTTAGGCTGCAATCCTATCCACGCTTCCTTGGAAGTAAGCCCCACTGACTATAATGGAATTTACATCTAAGTAGACATGCACAAGGGATGTGGTGGCGCTGCGGGTTAAACCGCTGCTGCTGGGCTTTCTGACTGGAAGATTGGCAGTTCGAGACCACGCAACAGAGTGAGCTCCCGTTGCTTGTCCCAGCTCCTGCCAACCTAGCAGTTCGAAAGCCCATACAAAATGTGAGTAGATAAATAGGTACCACTTCGATGGGAAGGTAACGGCATTCTGTGTTCTATAAGGACATATATACTCATGCTGGCCACATGACCACGAAAGCTTGTCCTTGGACAAACGGCGGCTCTTCAGCTTAGAAACAGAGATGAGCACCGCCCCCTACAGTCGGTCACGACTAGACCATTCGGTTGTGGGGAAACCTTTACCTTTTTAGACATGCAAAGGATTGGGCTGTCAGTCATGTGAGCCTTGTCCTGTAATCTAGAAGGTAGATTTACCACCCAAAGGGAGAACAATGCGTGAGGTGACAAGTCTCCAGTTTTTATCCAGTTATGAACTAAGCAGCTTCAGTAAGTTATTTGGTATCACTGTCTGTCTGTTGTTAATGACGATGGATGATAGCCTGCCTTATAGGTTGTTGTGCTCCCAAGATAGTGGATGTGAAGTGCTTGGATTATTCACAAAATGCTACATAATTGGGAAGATAGCTGTGGGCAGATTGTTCCATTTCTGTTTCTCCCTAGCATTGACGGACACAGCATATAGCACTTTGGCTGAGATGAGGACTCTTATCAGAGAAATCTTGGATTTCTTAACATATTTGTTGACCTCAGTATCATTTGTCAGCAGGGAATGGCTCTTCAGGGTTATCTTGAGTTCCTGTATTTGTTCTAGGAACAATGGTTCTTGAAAAGAAATCATTGAAGCCGTATAGAAAAACACCACCTGTCTGTACAGCGAAAGTTGAAATTTCCTGAATAGGAAAAAAGATATTTTAATGTTTTCAGTGTGATATTGATTCTGATTCCAAAAACATGACCTAAAATGTTTAATTGTATTTCAAATACACCAAATGCTCATCAGTTTTGATTTTCAAGTGGAAACAATTTCAACAAGATAGATATTTTCCAAAAATCTTTAGATTGTACATGTGTTCACATTTTTCTGCCTTTTTAGTGGAATTTTTGTCCCTTGGCTACTTCAGCTTTAATTACATTTATAGGTGTGGCTTCTCCTTTTTTCCCTGGATTAGTCACATGAGTAATCCCGAATCAGGGATTGCAAAGTGAACAAGATGTTGTCTCAACTCTGTGCGGACATTTGGATTTAGAGCAGAATCCTAACTTGGAGTTAGACCGGCACAGTTAGGCTAGCAATGTTTGGCTGGCACAAGGGCCACTCTAAAGCGTGTTTGGACCACTCTCGAAATCAGGGAGGATGGCGAATGTCTGTGTACTGGCCTCTCTGATTCCGAGAGTAGTCCAAACATACTTTATGGTGGCTCTTCTGCCGGCCAAACTTTGCTGGCTTAACTGTGCCGGCCCAACTCCAGGTTAGGATTGCACCCTTAGTTATATGGGCAAATGTGGACCATTAGGCAATGAGAGCAGGATAGATAAATAAGCAAACATTTCCACTAAAAGCAGCTGCAGAATTACTAAAAAGGGAGGTATTTTTCAGTACACTAAAAATGGTGAGTATTGTATTTATTTCCAGTTCAACTTTAGTTTTATTGCATTAACTGTGCAGGCATGCTAACAAGCCTCCGTCTATCCCAGTAGCACACAGGCAGAAAGCATTGCCAGCAAGACCTGGGTGAAATTCCCTTGTTTGTGAAACTGTTGAGTGGTTCCCTGTTTGTGATGAGATTTGTGAAGCACTTGACCTGAAGAAAGAGATGCTTCTGCTGATCACCTGGCTCTAAGCAGCACTTGAGCTGTTCAGCCTTCATCGATTGTTTCACATTTTTGGCTTCGACTCAACAAAGCACAATAAATTCCTTTGTATGAGGCCTGAACCTGGTTCCCAGTGGGTCGTGGCTCAAATTAAGCCTTTCGGCTCTGAGTTTGTGTGGAGAAGGTTTGTAAGCAGTTTGTTTTAGAATATCTGGAATTTCCAGTCAAAAAGCAAGATTTAAGCTGCAATCATTTACCTGGGAGTAAATACCAGGTAAATTAAATAATTCAGTTCAGTAAGACTTATTTCTGAGTAGTCATGCTTGGGATCACACTGTTAAATATAAATAAATAAATATGATAGATACGTAATGACAGGCAAACAAGTACCTCTCTAATAGTTCAGTCCTATTCAGAAGGAACCTACTTGAGTTGATATGAATAGATAGTACATACATTTTTAAAGAGGTGTTAAACATTTTTTCTGGAAAATTTTCATTTTTTCTTCCCAAGGAGGAAAAGTGCAAAAAGTGGTGCTATGTGTTTTTACTCTAAGGGTGATTTTTTAAAAAAAATAAATTATCATTATAAATTATAATCTCTTTAAAAAATGTACTAGGTAGGTGAATATAGGGGGCCTAGTGTCAGCAAATGCAGCTGCAGTCAAAACTAGAACCAGGGGACATCCACTAAAATTGAGTGTTGGGAGAGTGAGAACAGATAAAAGGGAATACTTTTTTACACAGCAGGTAAATAGTCTGTGGAACTCCTTGCCACAGGAGGTGGTGATGGCGCCTGCGAAATAGCAGGTGCAGATCCGAAGAACCCATAGGGGACGCTACAGCTTCCCCTGGGGCATGGGTATGAACGCACCCTTTCCCCTTGTAGGCTTCTATGTGCTCCAAAGCTGCGCTGCATCCAGTGCACTCCCACCAGCCTTGGTGTCCCAGCGCAGTTTAGGATTGCGCCCTCAGTCTTTTGTGGAAGGGAGATGCAAGGTTGCTTCCACCCAGAATGCCACATTGAGAACGGCATTGGAATGTGCCATTTCTATATAATAACTGGCTTGCGCACACATCCACATTGGAGTTCCCCCAGTGCAAACTGTGACGTTGCGGGGATAGAGTCGAAGCTGATTGCTTTGTTGACCTCAGTTCATCTCCCTTGGGAGGCCGCTGGGGTATTTTTTCCCCCTCTCCTCTGTTCTCAGAAATAATTTGATCCTTTCTACAACATGTCACTTGGTGTTAGTTTTTAATAATTGTTTAAGCCTATCCATCCTTTTGAAGACCTTGGGATTGCTATTGTAGCTGAGGAGTGTCTGTGCTGAGAGGTTGTTAGCAAACACAATAAATGTTTCAGAGCCGTGGCCTCCTGAAGGAAGAAAGTAGAGCATGCAGGAGCGGTAATGTGAGCTGGGGCATGTGGCAAGGAGAAAGGAAGCAAAAAAGGCCAGCACTGCTATTGCTCTGAAACCCGAGAGTCATGGGGGCTGAATAATTCATGCCGAGGGTCTAATTGCTAACGTGGAAATAGGCTTTGCTACCCCCCCACCTGTCAGTGCGCTGAACATCTTAGCTTTGTCTACAACAGGGAGACAAGTGCTTATGCACCAAAGCTGTAGATGACGGATAGAAAGAGATGGTTTTATCAGACAGCTGTTACTGACTCAGAGGGTACAAAAATGTGATTACACAGAGTGTTCACACAGATGTGGAGAAAGGTCTACTTTTTGAAGCAGGATGAAGGCTCGAGAACTAGAAGGCAGGCCTGTATGGTGAGCACAGATTGCCCAGGGCAATCGGAAGTTTTTCAGTTTGAATGTAAAATTTCAATCTTGCTTTGAGGTTTGAGTAATGTAAAACTTTCTTTGTTACTAATGGGCAGCCCAATCCTGAGTTGCCTGGCCACCTGGATGAGCAGCAGTAGCCAGGCGGTTACCATTGCATCCTGCGGCAGCCAGGGGAAGCTCCATGGGAGGCTCCTTTCCCCGTGGTAAGGGTGCGAATGAGCGAAGGCCTCCGTGTCGAGCCATGCGGCCCTACAGAGGTCAGGAACTGGTGATGAGTCACTGCTAGGTCCACCCTCCGCTTTGCCCCTCCCCCCCGCCCATGAATGCCACCCCACCCCAAAAGGCCCTTATTGCCGGCCCTAAGGAGGCAATAGAATTGGGCCCTAAGAAGGTACATTAGTGCTCAGGCATTACTTTGCAGGTGCTTTGCTTTTAATTCTCCTCTGTATATTGGACAGTCCCAGCAATAACTAATGAATAATTCCTCTCTTGATTTATAAAAAATAAAAAAATAGACTGGGTAATCGGCAGCATTTAAAGCACTGTAAAGCTCACCTGTTGTAGCATAAGACATGAAGAACCACTTGAGCATTTCCACGTGTGATTAGTAGAGCACGAATAGTACAATGAATACACATTGCTTAACAGTGGCACTTCTTGTTTTGCAGTGTCTTCAAAATTAAGTTACTTTTTTGTCTTCTACTGAAGGTTAGCAAAAAAGAACCACAGACTAAGGGCAGTTCAAGCCTACTCAACCTGGCTTCTGTTTTCCTATGCGCATGGGTGGTCCACATCTAGGCTTCTAAAAACATAAATGCCCATTGTGCGATCTCCCTTCCCCCACCAGTTGTGTTTCCTGTGACCTGGGATCCCAAGGGGGCAAATTCGCATGGTAGGGATTCATGTAAAGCCGTCCTTTCCCAGAAGGGTAGTTTGGCAAGAGATGCATGAACACAGAGAGGCAAGGCAGATGCTGCTAGTGAGTATTCATTGACACCCTTTTGGAGAGTGGCACTGGCAGTACAAGTGTTAGTCCATAGTCTTTTAATGAGTTCTTTTGGATTCAAAGTATCCAAAGTATCACTTGGATCTAAGGTTCTGTTTCATATAGAACTTCTTCAGGACTAGCCCCAAGCAGCTGGAGGGTTGTAACAAGATGGGGGACTACATTGAGCTCTGACACTAGTGTGCCTTAACATCAGAAGGAGCTCTAGAGCGCAATCCTAACCTCGAGTAAGGCCAGCACAGTTAGGCCAGCAAAGTCTCAGAGTCAGGGAGGATGGTTGGGAGAGTTAAAACAGATAAAAGGAAGTCCTTTTTTACCCAGCGGGTAGTTAATCTGTGGAACTCTTTGCCACAGGAGGTGGTGATGGGATCTGGTCTAGATGCCTTTAAGAGGGGATTGGACAGATTTCTGGAAGAAAAGTCCATCGTGGGCTATAGGCAATGATGGATTGTGCAACCCCCTTATATTAGTAGTAGGCTACTTCAGAGTACTGGGTGCAAGGGAGTGGCAACAGGATGCAAGCATCTTGTTGTCTCATGCCTCCCTGGGGCACCTGGTGGGCCGCTAGGAAGCTGGACTAGATGGGCCTTTGGCCTGATCCAGCAGGGCTCTTCTTATGCTCTTAAGATGGTGCACGTCTGTGTGCCAGCCTCTTTGAGAGTGGTCCAAACATACTTTACAGTGTCCCTTGTGCCTGCCAAACTGTGCTGGCCTAACTCCAGGTTAGGATTGAGCCCTGGGTGCCTAACTGTCTAACAAAACTGATAGCAAAACTGTCTAACATTCACTTTCCTGATATTTCAGTTTAGTTAGTTATTTTTGCATTTCCCATTTCATTTGAAGGACGAATACAATAAATATGAAATTATTGACCCTATAGGCAACTCTTTTGCAGATAGCCTTCTTCCTGACCTGCCTCCCCAGTGCACAAAGTAGTGAGAGTACAGGCCTTATTGATTCAGCCTCCAGGTAGAAGCCACTGAAGCTGTCAATCTGAAAACTCTTTTGGAATCATGATATTTTTGAGGCTTGCCAAGGCAAAATTACACTCACAAATGGGCTCTCTGTAGGGCTGCTTGCACTCTGCAATCATATGAGGGAAAAGCACGTGATTACACACAAATAGGTAGAGAAATCAGGCTGTAAAATGTCACTCAGGAAGCTGTGGGAGGTGGTACTTAACCTACTGACATTACAATGGAGAAACAGCAGAAGGAGATTAGAAAATAAAGAAAGCAGACTCTTTTTGTAGTCTTCTATTAGCTATTCTGCACGCATGCATACAAACACACACCAAACATCTGGAGTGTTTTGTTGTGGACAAGAGATATCAAGTAAGAAAATATATCCTTGTGGTCAATTAGATAGCTCCCTTTCTTAAGTTTTAAATAAGATTGTTGGAAGTGTAGCGATGAATCTCCTTTTACTTTGAGGAGGCTCACCCAGTCCCTGTTTTCCTCTGAAACGGAACTGGAGGATTTAAAAGAGGTAGTTAGAGCACAGCTAGGAGTCTGGAACTGCTGTCTTGTTTTCTGGCAAAATAAAATCCTTTGTACCACTTAGCTGATCCTTGAGTGTTCTTCCAGTTACCTTGTGAAAGCCCCACATTGCAAGATCGATGAACATGCAATGGCATAGCTAGCAGGGGGCGCCACCAGGTGACATACTCAGACAGCGAAACTTGTGGAAACTGGTTCTTATGAATCATACTGTCGGGCACCTGCCCTGGTGCCTGCTTTACCTGCAGGTCCCGGCAGGGCGTAGGGGGCTCGGCCGGGGGCTGCCTTCCCCCTGGCGACTAGGCTCCTCCGATGGTGGCGGAGCCCTTGGGGGCACAGCAGCCAGCCCCGCGGCTCACCGCCAAGCCGATGGCACTTGCCGCGGGCCTGCAGGCAGTGATGTCATGCAGGGGGTACGCGGGGGTACGCGAGTACCGGTTTCTAGGATTACAGCTGGCCCCGCCCATTCGCCCGCCCACTCGTCGACTCCGCCCCCTGCAACGTTTGAATTTCCTGCACGTTTGAGTTGCCTGCATGTTCTCAGAGCCTGGCAGGCAGGCAGGCAGCGAGCGGAGCCTTTCCTTTCCTTGCCACTGAAAAATGAGTTGCTCTGGGGTTTTAACCTGATGCCAGGCCTCCTTAACATGTTCTGGGGGTGCTGTGGAATACTGTTGCAACTGTTGGGTCAGTTTAAAATCATCTGAGGCCTCAAAAAGGACCTTTTTCATGTCACTTCCTGCCACGACATCACTTCTGGCTTATGATGTCACTTCCGGTGGGCGGGTCCCGACACATGCCAATCAAAAGTGAGTACCTGTTCTTAAATCATTTAGATGACACCACTGCCTGCAGGCCTCCCAGCTGTCACGCCAAATGATGCAATTGGGGTGACAGCTGCAGGGATAGCCCTGGCTGCGCGTGCATGCAGCCAGGTGGCGCAGTCCACACTTCCCCAATCACCCCCGCAGGGGCCGGGCTTACAGGGGAGCGCACTGGTCGGGCGCAGCCCAGGAGTGGTGGCGAACGCCCCAGCCCCAACCACCCCGCGAGGCTCGCTTCGTACCCCTTGGGAGGAGTCAGGCCAGAAACCCCCTCCTTGGGTAGCAGAGAGGGGCCTGGCCCATAGGGCAGCACCCGGGGGGAAGAAAGGAGGCACAGCTGGGTGGGGGAGGGCTCGCCAAAGGCAGCCTCCCCCGGGATAGGCCTGACAGCCCCGTAACGAGGGCAGGTCCTGGAGGGAGGGGTCCAGAGGGAGGGGGTGGGGGAGACTCCCATAAAAGGCAGGTGTGCCAGTGATGAGGGGAGAGGGCTGAAACGCTGGCTGCTGGGAGTCCTCAGCAGGCCCATGTTCTAGAAGCCCTGTCAGAGGGTTGGGCCAGGGTGGAGCAACCCCTGGCCTCTGATGACTCAGATCCCGAGCTTCTGAGGCAAAGCCAGACCCGGGAGGTGCAACTCAGGCTTAGACGCCAGGGCAGACAGGCCGAAACCCTATCGGGACAGCGGGCACTCCAGGCACGCCCCAGACAAATGTCATGTATCATTCAATAGTTATTTTAACGGACCAATGAGACTATTCTGACAGCCAATGAGGTGTTATTTATGACACAACAGAGAACCAATAAAGTGTTAGTAAATTGGCACCCTTGGGTATGTGTGTGTCACCACTAGTGGCCAAAATTGTGGAACCTACTGATTACCCAAACGAATCAGTAACCAACAAAAAACCAGTGGCAAACTTGATGACACTCAAACGACTGAAAAGGAGTTCTAGTATTGGTTCTAGTAAAAATGGAATAAGAGCTGACTCATATAACACCTTATTGGTTCCATTCTGTGTCTTAGTAACTCCTTATTGCAGTGATTCCCAAACTCCCTGGGAGTTTGGGAAGCACTGTAAGTGTTTGTGGGGATGGGGTGAAGGATTGCATCGCTGCCTGGGACGACAGGGGCTGCAAATGCCTTACCTGTGGTTCCTCCAGGCTCTGGGGGGGGGGTGCAGGGAACCCTGCGGAAGCTTCCACAGGTGCTTCCCAAATGGCTGCAGAACTAAAAAAAAAGGGTGTGTGTGTGTGTGTGTGTGTGTGTGTGTGTGTGTGTGTGTGTGTGTGTGTGTGTGTGTGTGT
>JAJKFI010000035.1:10579952-10620031 GCA_029204185.1 Lerista edwardsae | reverse complement strand
GGTGTTGCGTTCCTCTCACCCCTTCCAATGCACCATGGCACAGCCACCTACTCACAAGTAAATGTGCAGTGTGGCTCCTGGGCAGCCTCTGACCATGGTCAGAAGACTCTACTGGTAGTTGGAGCTCTGTGGCCGAGAACCACAGTCACTTGGAACTGCTAGGGCCTTTCTCTGCCCACCATGTGACTCAATGCATTTACCATATTACCCCATGTATAAGCAACGTGTGGGGGAGTTACAGATTTGTTCTACAGCCTGCCTTGCTCCACCAGAGTTCTAGGACTTTGCAATGCCCAACCTTGTGATCCAATGCACTTACTGTATTATACACAATATAATAGTCGATGTCAGGGTTTCTGGGCAATTTCAAGGCATAGGTTTTTCCATTTATACATTGAAAAAATATGGTTTAGCAAAGCACTGAAAAACATTAAATTTAAAAATAGACTTAATTCAAAATTTCATGACTACTAGTACATTTCCTGGAATGGGGCCAGCTCTCATGGAACTATCCACACTGAGTAGACTAGCAATCATGAAAGATGTGATGTCCTTCAGGTCCTTCAGGAATTATCTCAGTTCCTCTGAGGGCCTTGTAGGGGGAAAGATTACTGCATCAGTATGTGGCGTCTTAGGTTCTATCACGAAATACACAGCTCTGCTGAGTTAATCCATCACGGCTGAGCAATAATGTAACACTGCAGTGGGATGAGACAGCCACTGAGACATACATTCGTAATTCTTTAATACGGCCCTGAGGATAAACATTTTGGAAGTGTACTGCTCTCGGTAGGGTTTCCTCGAATAAACTTATCTGAGTTTTTAAGTGCTGGTTTTTGTTGGTTGTGGTTTTTGTTGGCATTTGGATCCTTGGTGATGAGATTGCGATTTCTACTTTGAGATAGTTAGTGACAAGGGGAAAGGTGTATTGTACAGATCTCTTGTGAAGTAAGCCAGACCTGCTAGGTGATTTTTATAATCCAGGCCTGCAGCTTTCTTACAAGGAGAACTGATACAAATCAGGCTTATGGTACGTGATGGTGGTGATGCAAGTGTAACATGACACTTATTTCATTCTTGAGTTGTGTCTTGCATAGTCTGTTTAGATACAATCTACTGCAGTTAACGTTTGAATAGAAATCCTTTGTATCACTGATGTATGTTTTTGTGTTATATACAGTATAACATCAGTATTTTTATTATATAAAGATACTATACAGTATACCTAATGCCTTCCATAGATGCAAATTCCAGAAGAATTTTAACCATTTTTTAAAGTACTACAAGTGAACTGGCAGGTTTCCCTGAGGAGGGAATTCCACAGAGATGTTACAATTACTTAGAGATAGGAGATGATTATTCTGAAATTTGTTTTTACGAATAATTACAAGTCCATCTCCCAAATCAGGGGTCTCAGAACTTTTCCACATGAGGGTTGCATCGTATGTTCAACATGGTGTCAAAGGTTGAGAAAAATAAACACAAAATGTAAATGAATTTAAATACAAAATTTAAATAAATTTAAATAGATAAATTAGGCATGGAATTTAGATAATGAATAATCATAGATCACTTTCCAAGACAGAAAGATCTTTCTCACACCCCCACCCAAGCCAACAATATTAAATTAGGAAACAAACCACAGACAAGATTCCAAGGTCATTCCCAAAAGAAAAATCCTCCAGATTCATAAAGATCTCTTTACAAACCAGTCCAAGTCACTTTGAAAATAACAGGGAGGGAGGAGAGTAGGCATAGATCACTTGACAAACTACCCCAAATCACTTTGAAAATTTCTCTCTCTCTCTCTCTCTCTCTCTGTGTGTGTGTGTGTGTGTGTGTGTAAGGCATAGATTTCTTGATAAAGCAGCCCAAATCACTTTGCAAATAAGGGGGAATAAGGCACAGATCTCCTTACAGCCAACCTCTCCTCCTCCAGAGCCCCGCAGCTCGTGTGACAGGCGTGGCAGCTGCACAGTGGCTGGGCTGGGCCCAGCAGCTCACATAGAGCTCATGAAGCTGCTGGACTGTTGGGCTGGCTTGAGGCCTGTACAAGCCCCCAGGCTAGAGCAAGGCCAAAATTAGAGGCGTGGATCTTCCCAGTGCTGGTGCAGAGATGCCAAGGGAGCATGTACTTCATCCTGCAGTGGAGGGACCAACCCATGGCCCTGCCTTAAGAATTAATAGGAGCGAATTGAAGCCAGGGGGCGGGCTTAGCGGCCATGTTGTGTGACTCAAAACAATCCTCATTCCAAGCATTTCAGATTGCTTTGCACGTGCTGTTTAGGACTGAATAGTTTACTCCTGAAGTAAAAACTTACGAAAATAAAAACGTGTGATCGTTTAGAAACATTATTGGTAACCTTATTATGATTTAATATGCAATTACAAGGTTAAATTCCTCGTAAATATAGTACTGAACATACCGGACGAAATGCTACTTGCTGTCTATTTAAACTCAGATTGCACTGTTTTGACAGACTTATTTTTTGAAATCTACACAAGCAAAAATAAAGTGTGAACGGGAAGGAAAGAAAAAAAGGGGAGGGTGGGCAAAAATTAGATAAATATATAGGAAAATTACATTAAAATCTCTTCATGACACAAGTAGTTGTCAATATGAGAATAATTCTTTTTTACTTCTAGACTATTAAGAGTATTTTTTTAACTTCTACACTCTCCCCCCCCCAAAGAAAAAAAACAAATTCTGTTAATGTTCAGTACTCACTGAACGGTAGTTTTATTGAACCGATATAATGAGAATACATGAATCTTTCCGTGGAAATCAAATCCCATTTTTCGTTCAGCGATTTGCACACCCGTATGCAGAACACGCAGACATGCTTAAAGAGGTTGAAATTAACTTTTACACGCGTGCAGGGAGATTGTTATTCGAGAATCCGCGGCAATCCTCCTTGGCGGGAAAGATCTGCGTCAGCCATATTGTTAGACCAAACCCTCGGCTTCAAGAATATGACGTCATGGCTTCTCCAGTGTATAATACCTCCATGGGAGGGACAGTCACGGAGGCCTCCTCAAGGTCAGCGGTGGGATCTGGGAATAAGGAAGCAGAACGCTGGGCGGGACTTACGTGTGATTGGCAGCCTGTCCCGTTCTGCGGCTGCCCTGGCCTCGGGGGGGGTTGCCCCCAGTTGGCGCGCCCCACCGCTGCTCGCCCAGGCACCCGGCGCACCCCCACCATCCCCCCGGCGAGCAGGCCCCCCCCCCCGAGGCCAGGGCAGCCGCGGAACAGAATGGACGGGCAGCCAATCACACGTAAGTCCCGCCCACGTTCCGCTTCCTTATTCCCAGATCTCATCACTGCTCAAGGTGAGGGAATGTTTGTTCCCTTACCTTGGGGCTGCATTGTGGCTACATCAGTGCTGGAATGTTTGGATAGGATTGGGCCCTTAGTCAAGTGCATTTCAGCTTATGATATGGAGATGATTGACAGTGATAAGAGAAGGAGATAGGAGAAGAAGCAAATATCCTGTAAAACCAGGCCACCAATTCCTTTGCTGCATAGAGTTTTTTTTCAGCTTTTGAGTCTGCTAAATCACAGATACCTGATCTACCTGTTCAAGATGACTTCCAACCTGAGCCAAAAATTTTCACCTACAGGAGGTGAAAAGAAAATAATATTGTTATTGTAACTATTAAACCATTTTAATCTTGTTGCACTATGCTGAAAACAAAAGAAACAAAACCCTGCATCTTATTTAGTTAAGGCACAGTCACTCATTCTTATATGGCTGCTGGCAGTCACAATTATTGCATTCCATAGCAACATCCTTCAAGGGTCCTAGGCTTCATTCATTGCAATTTGAGTAATTTTGTACCCAGAATACATTAATCAAATGGGAATGAATACGCTGTTCTGTGTTTTGGCTTTTCTTTCTTCAGGCATGTATTTTTTAAATGAGCACTCCTTAATAAGTAATCAACTAATTTATAATGTACTTATTACTCCTGTGGCACATAGTTGTTGTTTTTTTCAGAGCAACAGAACACGGAATATTTAGAATGTGCAGCATATTCACATGACAACAAATTATTGAAGTAGGTTGAATTAGGCTTGTTTAAAAATTATTTTTGTAGCTATGTCTTTGCTACGTCTCCAAAAGGAGACCGCTGTGGTCTAAAAAACCCTCTCCCGTCCTGAGCAGTGCCACTCCATGCAAACACGATTCCATTGAACAGCCAGTCGACTGGCAGGGACACTCTAGGCATTTGTGTCTATACCTGGGCATCCCAGGAAGCTGTGCAGCAGGACACCAGGCATAGATGTGAATGCCCAGAGCGTCCCTCCCAGCCAATCACCTGCAAAATGGAGTGGCGCTTGTATGGAACGGTAAACGTCGCTCACACGGAAGAGGGGTTTGTCTGAATCCCAGATCCAGGCAGCGCTTGGAGACTCATGACAAAAGACAAAAGGGACACATGTATGGAGTGTCTGCCCAGGACAAAGTCAGGGTTGTGAGCAACACTGAACCTGAAGCCAAATCTGGAGGGCATGTTCTCCAGCACAGGGTTCCCAGGATCTAAATTGGAGCCTGAAGAGCAGCCAACATTGCTCTTTTGACCAGGCAAAGTTTAGGACACAATCCTATACACCAGTGCTTCCCAAAGTGGTGGGTCACGACCCACTACTCTGGGAAGCACTGGCCAATACCCCTTTAACTCCCTTGTAGGAGTTCCGGAACCACTGTTATACACACTGCCCTGGGAGTAAACCCCATTTTAAACTCAATGGGGCTTACTTCTGAGTAGACCTCAGGTTTGTGCTGTTAGAAAGCCAGGCTCCCAGTATTTACATCAAGCATTGCCTATAATAATAATAATAATAATACATGTATTTATATACCGCCTTTCTTAAGATCACTAGATTTCTCTAGTGATTACAACTCAAGGCGGTTTACATAGGCAGACTTTTCATAAACCCGAAGGTTTTTACAATTTACAGAAATGTTCTGTCTTTCAAGAACTACACACATTCAGATCTTCCTTTCTGGATTTAGCCTTCTTTCTTTAGCCACCCGTCTGTCTTCTGCTGGCTGATGCTTCCCTGCTCACACCAGAGACGCAGCTGACCTTCAGCACACTCCTCCTCCCATGAGGCAGCTGAAGCTCAGCTTTTAATCAGCCGCAGTTTCCAAGGTCTGCCGCTCTCAGAGACTTCCTGCAGTCCCGAGCTCACGACCTTGAGATCTTCAGGTGTTATCTTCGGGCAAACGGAGGCATTAACCCTCTCGGCTAAGTCTTCTATCCAGAGTCTTCCAACAGCAGGGCCTGAGGCTGCATACCTCAGTTTCGTTCTGTACCAGGAGAGAGCTCCGATGGTTGACCATACCATACACTGTCCAAAGTAGGCCAGCAGGTTAGCTCCTACCCTCAGAAGCTTGACATTATTGGTTCAGAGTCCAAAGGTTGTGGCATATTGTTTCAGAGAACAGAGATTTCTCAGGTGTTTCCAGTGCAGCTCTTGGCTATCATTCAAACTAAGTCCAGCCATATTGCTTCAGTTGAGTAAGCATGTTGTGCCTGTTTGGTGGCCATGAAAAATGATACCCAACCAACCTTGTTGGTTGAGGTTCAACCTCAAGACCTTTTTATTTAACAAGGCATTCAACTGTTGACATTATGGGCTGGTGCTTTTTAATGCAGGGCGCAATCCTGAATAGCGCTGGATTAGCAAGGCCGGCTGGCCAGTGCCAAATCCAACGCTGTTCAGGACGGGCAGGAGCCTCCCCGTGGCAAGGGAGCCTCCCCCCTCCAATGGAGAATCCCTTGCGCCGACACTGTTCAGAGATGCAGCTCCAATGCGGGGGTGCTGCTCGGCGCCCGTGCACCGGCGCGCCACCCCTTGCGTTGACGCAATGACATTGCGCTGCCCATGTAATTTCAATAGTTTTATATGATCCACTGGGGTCTAGTCTGTCTCATTGATATACCTGTTTTATGTTTTAACATTTTAGTATTGTTTTTGTCTTATACTTTATATTGTGTTTTTATCTTGTAAGCCTTGCATGCCCCTAAGTGTGGAAGAAAGGTGGGGTATAAATCCTTTAAATAAATAAGTAAAATCCCCATACCATGTTTGAAAAGAACAAGGCATTTAAGGTGAGGGGAAAACAAAGGAAGTTGGGAAAAAAGCACACATATTTATGTCCTCATTTAGGGGTACACCAGAGTCCAGGTACAGGTCTGCTGGTTTCTTAACCATTCTTGGTTATTAAATGTTCATGCCTACCTCAGTGAGGAGATGCATTAGCAAACCGTATCGCTTTTGCACCAAATGTGCAAGCTGAGAAAATAAAATGGCCTCTGTTCTTCTCTACAAACTAATTAACTGGAACAAAGGCACCGACATCTTCACACAAAGCGTAATGAAGGTGGCATCACAAATTACATATTTTCTTTACAAGCATTCAGGCCACATGTTTTAGGTTAATAACTGGTTTCA
Organism: Lerista edwardsae; assembly: GCA_029204185.1. Taxonomy (NCBI): domain Eukaryota; kingdom Metazoa; phylum Chordata; class Lepidosauria; order Squamata; family Scincidae; genus Lerista; species Lerista edwardsae. Next base: position 10,613,568 of record JAJKFI010000035.1, on the reverse strand, counting down.
CACTTCGAAAAGAGCTGTGAAACAAAACTCACAGTTGCTTGCTTGTTCTGCATATTCTAAATGTGCCCAAGGATGATCCACTCTGTTGCTCAGAATTGAGATCTCTTTATTTTGTGCAGCCAGGAGACTTCCTGAATTTTAAAAACAGAATCCTGGTGCACCTTAATGATGAACACAAGTATGGTAGGATGGGCTTTCATCAGCAAGAGCCTGTTCAACAGATGGAAAATTCTCATGTTGAGAAATGGAAGAGGTTATCAAGACTTATGTCAGAGACAAAAAAAGTTAACCTTTAAGATGCCATGGGTTCCTTTTGCTGTTTTTGCTGTAGCCAGAGTTTGTCCTGGGCTACACATTATGTTTGCCACAAAATAACTAAACTTTGTCCCAGGTTATGCATTATTTTTGCCCTGTGGTGAGTTTCTGTCTGGTGAGAAACTTGTCTGAATGTTAAAATATGCCTCTGTTCCTCCTATGTTTTTTTTCTTTTTCCAGTAAGGATGAGTGGGGCTCCACAGTTTTGTTCTGAAAAAAATTTGTTCTGGACTGACCTGCCCAAAGTCTGAGTGGTTTGTGTAAAATCACTAGGGCTTTCAATCTGCCCTGTCAGTGCAAAGAGACCTGGCACTCCAATATTTTGGAGTGCCCTAAAATTAGAAGAGCTTTCACCTTGGCTCGTTGCAACGCTATTCCATCTGCAGTTCTATGGGGTAGGTTTAGTGGTATCCCCCCCCCAAGACAGACTTTGCCCGTGCCCCATGGGTGTCGTTGAATCAACTGAGCACCTTCTTTTTCACTGCCCCATCCACATTGAGGCTAGAGAGAAATTTTTAGCTCCTCTTCAGCAATTAAATCCCTCACTTGTGGGTCAAGAATACTTGAAGTATCTTCTAGCTTCAACTGATTCTTTCATAATCAGCCAACTAGCTATGTTTATTTTTCATGTTGTGGTCGCCAATTCTAAGCGTGTCTCAACCGTCTGAATTCTGTGTTTTGATGTTTAATTGTATTTATATTTTATTTGTAATTAGGGTTTATATGCCAATAAAGGTTTTTGATTTGATTTGAAAAGAGACCTGGCCCTGTAGGCCTCTGTGCATGCCACCAAGGCCTTGGGTGTGGTGAGGAGAGGCCTCAGGAAAGGTGAAGCTGGTCCTACCAGGGTCTAAACACTTAGTAGTTATCAGTGGCTTCTGGTTATTTTTTGGAAAAGGCCCATAACTGGTTGCCTTCTGAACAGAATTCCACCTTTGGGGTTCTAGAACAGTATTATTCAAACTGTGGGTTGGGACCCACTTGATGGGTCGCAAACTGATGTCAGGTGGGTCGCAGAAAGCTGGAAGCAGCCAATTTGGAAACTGCAGACCTTACTCTTGTTATATTCCTTTTGTGAGTGTTAACAGTTTGAATGGTCAAGTGAGGGTTTTTTTAAAATTTTGTTTTAGTTCAGTGCCTTTGCATCATATTTTGTCCTAATCTTGCTTTCTGTCAGGGATGTTTCATAATTGTACAATTGCTGCAGTCCAAGAATGCATTTCAGGAGTGTCATTATGTTACAATGACAGCACTTCCTGCTTGATGATGTCACATCCTGCCACAACATCTCTTCCAGGTTAATGACATCACTTCCGTCGGGTCCCGACACAAGTGCCATTCTAAAAAGTGTGTCCTGGTCTAAAAAGTTTGAATACCACTGTTCTAGAGTTTTATCCCAGATGCTAGTTCAAATGGAGTTCAGAAGCATCCCCACCTCTCAGCTATAATACTATCACTCCCTGCGTGATTTAGGTTAGGAACCAATCCTGTCAGCAATCTTCAGTGACGAGGAACATGGAAAACCTCGACACAAAGGCTCCAAATGACCAGGTGCATACGTGGGTGGGAAATGTACCACAGGGATTTGCATCCCTCTGGTGACTGGAATGCATAGCCTGGGCTTTTGTGGCTACCATTCTGAAATTTGTCTGAATGTTAAATGTGCCTATGTTCCTCTTTTTCTTTTTACTCTTTCCTCTCCGACAGCCTGATAGTCCAATCCTAAACTGCCTGGCACATGTAGAAGCAGTGGTGCCCAAATGGCTACTGCTGCATCTAATGGTAGCTGCAGCAGCTGTTGGAGACCCCTCAGGGGAAAGGGACATTTGTCCCCTTCCCCTGGGTAAGGGTGCTGGCCCTGCAATGGGCCTAGTCTGCGCCAAGTCCGCGCCAACTATTTTGCTGACTTGAGCATCTCTGTGTTGGGCTGCGCAAGGGCCACAGTAAAGTATATTTGGACCACTGTCGGAGTCAGAGAGGCCAGCACACAGACGTGAGCCATCCTCCCTGACTCAGAGAGCAGTCCAAGCCTGCTTTATGGTGGCCCTTGTGCTGGCCAAACTTTGCTGGCTTAGTTTGTGCCGGCCTAGCTCCAGTTTAGGATTGCACTCACAGAGGATAAGATATAGCAGTGGAGGCCACCGCCAGTCCCATCCCCTCTGCGGGCCTACACCTCCCTCCCCTGCCCAGTTCTGGCTTCCCCCCACCCTTAAAGAGCATGGCAGCGGTGGCAGAACTACTTACTATCTAGCAGCTCCACACCGGGTCCTTCTGGTGCTGGTCCAGTGCCGATGATATGACCATACTGCCAACACTGCGAGCGTACCACCACTGCTGAGGGGGTTAGGATTGGGCCCTTAATCAGATATGACTAACAAGAATTTGGCAATGAGATAATTTTGCACGTGTTTCATTTCAGCACAACCAAAATATGACTTTCCTCTCTTTTCTGAGTACCTCTTCTATGGTTCATGTAAGACTTAATCAAACTGAATGTACAAGTACTCTACACCCGAAACATCTGTTTACATCTTAGCACTCCATAACAATGCAGTGTTGGGTGCTTAGATTCAAGAGTGCTGAGACAGTTCCTTTCCCTCAGCACTTAGGTGTTTGTATGATCGTGGAAATGCTTTTGCAACAACTTCTTGCCTGTCTAGGCATCCTTACTGAGTTTACAAGCAGCAAAGACTTCATTCAAGTCAACATTCAACAATATTTTCAGTTCGATGCCATCTCAGCTTCAGTGCCTCATCCAGAAACATGGACCACTTCTCATATTACACTGCATTAAATCTTTTGCCATTGAATGAACTCTGAAGAGGGAGCTGAAGCCAATTGTATCTTTGTGACTAGTGCTCTTGTATGATACGTATGCTATCAAACATGTCAGGCACTTGTTTCATTTTGAGCTGTATGTGCAGATGAAGTTGAATATGAAATAATAATTTTAAAATTTAATTCCATGAGTATAGGTTGTGTAAGCTAATTGAAAGAAACTGATTGTTCCCTTCAGGGAATTTGAAGATGAAACCGTTTCAGTGTACAGGCTGAACACTGAAACACACATATCTGCAGATCTGCTATTCATGGTTTCACTTATCTCAGATCTAGGGGTCCCCTGCACACTCTGGTGCCCATTACAGTACCTTTGTTTTCCATTAGAAAAGACTGAAGCATTCTTGCTTAACTACACACTAGAGGAGACTAACTGAACATTAACACGAAGCAGGACAATTATTGCTTCCTGTTAACATTTGGTTAGTCTCCTCCCTGTAGCATGCAGGCTGATTGCCTGCACATTGTGTTCTTCAGTTATATTAAGCAAGTATGTTCCTTTGTTAACAAGAAACACCCAGGCTTAAATCGCTTCTAAAGAACAACAAAGGGATGCATGGGGGGCACTATTTATATAGGGTTTCTCGTATCCATGGTTTCGGTATCCACAGAGGACCCAGAAAGGAACTATCCCAGATACAGCAGGACACCTGTATTTCTTTACTCATTCTCTGGACCCCTGGAAGATCTCTAGTAACAGAAATGGGCAATTTCTATATACTGGGTTGATCAGGGCACTGATTCATCAGTGGTTCCTAGTTATGATAACTGTATGTTGTCTCCAGATAAGGAGTCATTATGCCTCTGAATACCTGTTGCTGGGAATACCTATTGTGGGCTTTTCCAAGGCATCTGGTTGGCCACTGGAAGAAAAGTGCTCTCTCTCTCTCTCTCTCTCTCTCTGTGTGTGTGTGTGTGTGTGCGTGCGTGCGTGCGTACATACATACATACATACATACATACATACATACATACTGTATGTATCCCAAAAAGTAACCCTTTATAGAGGAGGGTAGGATGTCACACTCTCTAATAAAATCCGTTTCCCTGGCAGGAACATCTTCACAGCTACAGGTGTTTGAACTGGAAAATTACATCCAAAGTATGATGACCAATGTGATAGATCTCATTCAACTTTTGAAACAACTTTCTGTTCTTTGTGAGTGAAACTGAGAAAATATTCAACAAATCTCGATTAAAATTTGGTGGTGCATCAGTGGCTGGATAACATTTGTTTTTAGGCTGGATTTGGCCCACTGGATGCAAGTTGTGAAGCCGTTACTACTAGAAGTACTGCCAAATTTATCTTGGTTCACGTTCAGCTTTGGGTGTGGGTGGGTTCTAACGTTCCGAGCCCAAAGGATGGGCAAACTCCCCAAACTCAGCTTTAGAATGAGAGCTCAAAGAATCTTGGTGTCTGCCACCCCCTCCAAGCTATGTACCAAGCTCTACAGAGTAATGTATACTTATCCTGTGGCACTGGGTGGGCTCCTTTCTTTCTGTGCTGCTCTTTCTCCTCATTGCTTAGGTTTATTTTTTATTTTTTTTTAAAAATTAACTTTACCTACTCACCAAACAGAATGGTGAATTTGTTGGTGGGAGCTGTAGGGCTAATACAACGAATGTAGCTGTCACAAAGAATCCGATCCCGTCAGCATCTTTCTCTTTCTGTTTGGAAAGAAGGAAGAGTACTGACTCAGTCAACTTTAATCATGGTGTACTGGGTCCAGAGCAACAAGCCTGGGTGGTGGTGGTGGTGGTGGTGGAAGGAACATTGTAGGAAGAAAGGACTTCCCCATTGCCACTGCAGTAAGCAAACAGTGCATTGGTGGGGCTGGAAGGCTGTAGGCATGTTTGAAGGAGAGCTGGCAAAGGCATTTGTGAAGCCTCAAAATTGATAAATGATTTGCTATTTCTCCAATTAAAAAAAAAAGATGATCTTGTTCAAATAGTTAGGAGGTGAATGTGAACCATCTCGCTTATCTCTACTTTCTACTTGGATGGACTTTATATCCATACACCTCTTTTCCTGATTCATTTTCCATTTTTGTATAATACAAGCTTGTGATATAGTATGAGGTATAATTATACCATGTTGCAACCTTTATATGGTGGTATATCAGAATATTTCTTCTACTGTTCAACATATCCATTCTCATTCAGTTCAGTGGCCCATTTATACAAGAAAGAAACATTCCCAGTTGATTATATCTGCTCTTCAAAGAGTTATATGCCAATGTAGTGCTGTGAAGAACTTCACATTCAGCACCACAATATGTTACACTATACTTGTGCTTCATTATTCCTGTGAAATCTAATCTGACACAAATTATGTACAATTTTTCAGTGAAAAGAGAACATCCAAAATTATCATGATTTGTTAAAGTTTTATAGACGGAATGTAAGGTACAGGTAAATGCAATCTCTTTCTTCCTTTCTTTTAAAATGTTAGAAAGTCTGCCATTTTTCTTTTTCCTTTTCCAGGCCATTTTCTCACAGTAATAGTACCCATTCAAATAGATATGCACTTTCCTCTGAATGCTGATGAAATGCATAGGTGCTTAAGAAAAAGCTGAATAAATGAGGCTGGGTTTTTGATGTGTTCGTAATTAGATTTTTTCCCCCCTAGAATGATGAAAAAGTAGAAATGCTTTATGATGCTACTGGAACACTGTTAAGATTTCATCATATATACATTGCACTAACTTCTAGTGGCTCTACTTTTGATCAGTTTCATTTTGTTAGGAATTTGGTGTGTATAGCATTGCAAATTTTTTGGCCTTATTATTATTATTATTAATAATAATAATAATAATAATAATAATAATAATAATAATAATAATAATAATTTTTATTTCTATCCTGCCTTTCTCCCACACTGAAGGGGACCCAAGGCGGCTAACAATTAAAAAAAACATAGAAACAAATACAATTACAATTAAAAACAATATTAAAAAGCTTAAAATAATTAAAAATTAAAACAAAGTGAAAACCCTGGACCCCAATATTAAAATACAGTTCAATAAAAATGCCAGTCTGCAGTGTCTGTAAAAGCTTTCACAAATAAAGAGATCTTACAGCCCTGCTGAAAAGTTTGCAAGGAGGGAGCTGTTCCTAATTCCGTAATTATTATGTGATGATCTTGATATATTTAAGGTAAAGGTTTCCCCACGACCGAATGGTCTAGTCGTACCCGACTATAGGGGGCAGTGCTTATCTCCGTTTCTAAGACTGTGGAGCCGGCGTTAGTCCGAGGACAAGCTTCCGTGCTCATGTGGCCGGCATGACTCTACGCCGTAGTGCACAGAACACCGTTCCCTTCCCACCGAAGTGGTCCCTATTTATCTACTTGCATTTTTACATGCTTTCGAACTGCTAGGTTGGCAGGAGCTGGGACAAGCCACAGGAGCTCACTCCGTCGCATGGTCTCGAACTCCCAACCTTCCAGTCAGAAAGCCCAGCAGCAGTGGTTTAACCCACAGCATCGCCACGTCCCTCTATTACATATTGAGAACATGTCAAAATGCAGAAACAGCCTTACCATGAGGGCAAACAGCGGTTATTTCAGGTGTCAGATTTTACATGCTCAGTGTAAAGTCAGGTCAGTGGAGTGTGAGACAAATGGATGTGACCCAGCATTATAATTGTAAGGTGCTAAGAAATTGGCAGCAGGACCCAGGGACCTTTCTTACTGAACCCCAAGGCAGCTTTCAGGCAAAATAATTTGTTGGCTTGATCTTTTTTGTGCTGCGGTGCCACCCAGAGAATGGCCACAAAACGTACTGCAAGTGGAACTAGATGATCTAGATAGCCAATACGGGCCTTGTTAAACCTTACATGTTATTTTAGGGTTGGTTTCTCAGTCTCAGCAACTTCTCACTAGAAAGGCCACACAGATCCCTTTGCTTTCCTTCACCTGGACGGCTGCATTTTGGAACCTGATCATTTGCCTCACTTTGCCCGTGTAGCTGCCTCAGGTGCCTCTGATCTTTGTTTACGGTTCTCTATTTCTTGACTTTTCTGGATTACATACTCACCTCTGTTTCATGCGACAGACTACTTGTAGGCTTGCTCCTGCATGATCTGATGAGAAATCAGCTCTGGCACCACCATGCCCAAATCATGTTGAAAAAAATGGGAGCTTGTATAACTCATTTCAATGTTATTTGCACAGGAGAATTTCCCAGAGGTTTGTGTCCCTTGTTAATTAATGGGAGCAATAGCTATTAGCATTTTCCAAAATGTCTTTGGGCTGAAGCCCATAAAAATGCTATTTCTTATGAGACCAACTAGTTATTTAGATTTGCCCACTTCTGGAATTGCTGTACTGTAAATTATTTCCTCACGATTATGTAGATCACACACACACACAAAGGTCTGAATACTTAGCAGTACTGTACTGGCAAAGTGCCCATCATTATAATGGGTGGGGAAACATATATTGTAAAAATATGCTGGGTGAACAGAGCTTATACAACAGAGCGTATATAGATACCGCAAGAGACTGATTATAACCTCTCACAATAGGTTGTGGCACAGGTCACCCTTGTTTTAGTAGTGGTGGTCAAATTATGTCCTTCAGAACTTAATTCTTTTTTCCCTCTTTAAATGAGTGGTAGTGATTCATCTATGTGGGAGAAATTAAAGGGATTTTCTTGGGTGGAAGTGTGCAGTATAGCTGAGCAGAGATGGATGTGGCTTCCAAGAAGAAATGGGAGCTGTGTTTCCTGCATTTCTGGTTCAGCCAGCAAGTAAGATAATGAAATAAATTGTTGGTATGAGCTCTTTGTTTGGATGCTGTTGGCATCTTGTGCAAAGCGAAATGGGAGACAGAAAAGAGGGGAAAAGAAGCCAACAGTATAGTTCAAAGAGGCACTAATTTGCTGCTCCACATTACAAGCCGTGTGCCCTGACAGGCAATACGACGGCCTACCTTTCTTGTGCAGCAGCGCTTGTTAGTGAACACAGAGAAAATATTTTGACAGCACTTTGAAAGAGGCTTACAGTACTTGATAGCACAGATACAGTAAGAGTTCAAGGAGACAATGAGGGTATTAACCAGGAATCACAACAGTGGGCGTAGCACAGCTAATTCGCAGGAAAGCTGTTAGAAAATGCATTCCTTAGCTACAGAATTCATTCTCAGGGAGACTCTGGCACTCAATCCTGACTGAATTTCAATATCATTTGGGCAGATAACTCCCTCCAGATTTCTTAAAAGAAACGGCATGGAATCTTTGAGACATCTGGCATGGAATGGATACAATGCTAGCCCAACAATGCCAACAATCTGAATAGAAGGTGGAACTAGATGTTGCAGGGCTACCACCAAACATGGCAGCACGATCTCAAGACCCCCCCTTCATGACTAATGGTTTCGTTTGACTTCCCTGTATTGTTTCTCCAGTCCACATCACTGCTAGCAGCACTGCTACTGCTGGAGTGAGACAATCATGGTGGAAGCAGCACTAGTTTGGTGGTGGCCTTTTGTCAAGCTTCATTACTGGTTCCATCCTTAGGGACAATGATTGCTTCCACACTAACCTTCTTTCTCTGGAATTGCCCTCCTTTGAGAAACCATCCTTCGTTCGCTCATTTTTTAACAGAACATCAAAATGATGTCCTCAACAGGTTGCACTCCAGGGTTTTCTGAATTGTAGAGATTTGTGAGTGTGTGTGGGTGTAGTCAACTGTAATTGCAGCAGCACCAGTCTGCCGAATAGTTCAGGATGCATAGAGTGCCATCATGTCTATATCCAAGCCTACCTTGGAGAGACTATTTCCCCCAAGCTGACATCCTTTCTCTTCTGTACTTATTCTCCTCCTTCAGCAAGCTTGCCTTCCCCACCTTTGATGCAAAAGCGCTGCTTCCAATTTTCTCCAGTCTATTTTCAGACTCCTCAACATTTTCTTCTTCACTAACCTGGCCATGCAGCTTCCCAAGTCGTATTAAGTGGATAGGAGAAAGATTTGAAGTGAGGGGCAGGTTGTGTCTCTTGAAACAGGGATGAAACTTAGTCTGCAAAGTGCCTAATGGCTCAGTCCAATGCTGGGCATATGTTGACGGATCTGTAAGCTGCATTCCGGCTGTGTGGAAACTGTGCCACTGCTGTGTGCTTTGGAGTCAATGGGAGGCCCCCAACACATGCGAGTAATGCTCAGATGCTATGCTAACATTGTGTTTCACCTCTCTCTCTCTCTCTCTCTCTCTCTCTCTCTCTCTCTCGCTGTGACCCATCCCTCCAGGGAAGGCAACTTGGCTCCCTTGCCTTGTTGCCTTTAAGGCAATTGCCTTCTTGCACACTAGGACTTGCTTCATTGCTCTCTTTCTGTCTTTGAGAAACCCTTGCTGCCTGTTTGTGTGTAGTATGTCCCCCATTTTCCCTGCACCCCAAAACCCACAGTTTCCTCTTCCTCTGGGAAGCCCATCTAATCTTCCTGAGTTCCTTCTCTCCCACCACATTTCTCCCTTTCTTGCTCTGCCCCTTCTCTTTCTACAGAGTTCCTTTCTCTTCATTTCTCTTCCTTCGAACCAATTTCCCCAGAGCATCAAAGTGCATAGAGCCATAGAGCCCCCTGTCAGGTATGAGGGAGCCAGTTCAGTTAGGCCCCAGTTTTGAATACGTGTGTGTGTGTGTGTGTGTGTGTGTGTGTGTGTGTGTTTTAAAAAACAAAAACACTGCTAGTAACCGAGGGTGCAATACTAACCCTGAGTTAGGCTGGCACAGTTAGGCCAGCAAAATTTGGCTGGCACTAGGGCCACCGTAAAGCACATTTGGACCACTCTTGGAGTCAGGGAGGATGGAACATGCCTGTGTGCTAGTCTCTCTGACTCCGAGAGTGGTCCAAACATACGTTGCAGTGTCTAGCCTAACTTGTGCTGGCCTAACTCCAGCTTAGGATTGCGCTCCTAATTTTCTAACAATTGCCCATGGAAGCTCTCCTTCATCCTTCACAAACATATAGCAAATGTTTCCAGGACTCTGTCTACCTTATAAATTCCACTGCCTGAGAAGATTTATTATTCCTGCGAAGGAATCCTTATTTTTTATTCCTGCGAAGGAATCCTTGTTGCTTATTTAAAGGTACAAACAGGAAACTGTTTTTGCTACCAGCAGTACAAGCATATTTGGTGCTACTTCTTGCTAGTGGCTTTGTGATTTCAGCCTGCAACACCAGCAGATGGTGCATCCTTTGAGCAGTTTCGTGTCCAGTGCCAGCTGTCTTGATTTACTTTGTTTTTGGCTGCTGGGGAAGTTCTGGCAGGTTGGAATTGGTGTCTGGAATCTGCGAAGGTCTGGATGTGGGCAAACAAGCTGAAATGAAATCTGGACAAGACAGATATTCTCCTGGTGTGGAAACCTGCTGGGGCTGTTTCAGTGTGTCAGTCTTGGCGAGGTGGTATTCTCCCTGAATGGTCAGCCATGCAGCTTGGAGATTCTCCTGGATCAGGCCTTAATCCTGGACTTGTAGGACTTGCACCGCAAAGTCGCCATGACCAATGGTCATCTCTGTGGGGTGTGTGTGTGTGTGTGTGTGGAGGGGAGGTGGAAAGCCTTCTCCATGGAGGCTTTCAATATGTGGCACTCCTTGCTCCAAGAGATGCAGCAGGCCTCTTCAGTGCCAGTCCTTTGGAAGTGGCCTTTGGGAAACCCACTGTTCGGGACAGGTTTTTGCCCACCAGCTCTGATGCTGCCTGGTGGTGTAGCTTTCTTTTTGTTGTTGCGTGATTTGATTTTTGATTTTTACTGCTATTCTTTTTTGAATTGGGCAGCCCAGTCCTAAGCTGCCCTGGCACTATAGGCGCAGCGGTAGCCAAACAGCTACTGCCGCATCTACGGGTGCTGTAGCAGCCATAGGAGGCTCCTCAGGTGAAGGGGGTATTTGTCCCCTTCCCTCGAGTCAGGGCGCAGCTCTGCCAGTGGGTCTCCTCAAGTCTGCACCGGCTATTTTGCCAGTGCAGATTTGAGGGCCTCTGTGTCAGGCTGCATAGCCCGACACAGAGGTTAGGATCCTGCAGTGGAGGCCACTGCCAGTCCCAGCCCCTGCTCCACCCCTCCCCGTACCCAGTTCTGTCCACCCCCACCCTGGAGGAGCTCACTGCTGGCGGTGGGGGAAACATATCGCCCACCGGCTCTTTGTCTGCTCCTCTAGACTCTGGAGTCCGGCGCCAGGCTAACTCTGGTGTTAAGGCCTTACTATTGGCGCTGTCCTGTTTAGGGTTGGGACCCGTTTAGGATTCAGCATTGACTCTTGTATTTTAACTGAAATTTATCTTTTTTGTTTAGTTGTGATTTTGAATTGATTCAAGTCATCCTGAATCATATGAGAAAGGCAGGACACCATTTTGAGATAAAATAAAACCTGGAATTCTTTCGGAGATAATAATTCTCTCCTGGATGGCAGTTACTGTGCACCACCCTGGAACAATTTATGTTTATTACATGAGTCCAGTCAATAACCATGGTGGTCAACATTGGGGAGACTGAGCCATAGACTCAGGTCCCCAGTAGAGACCTGAACAAGGTTGGAAGCGCAAAATAATTTAGAACTGACAATAGTAATCACGATGTGCTACTATAGATACACACTTTATCTGGTCCGATTTAACAATCCTTTGGGACAAACCTGTAAATATTGACAAAACTAGAGACGGTACAAAGCCAGACATTATATTTGTCCACAAAAATAAGTAACAACCAACTACAGTAGATATAGCAGTGCCTCTGACACACAAACAAGGAGACAGAAAGCAGGTGAAGTTCTGCTGTGTTTTGATTTTTGTGCTGCAATATATGTGTGCAGGGAGGGGAAGCCTCAAGTCAAACAGACTGGCAAATCACACACAAATCAAAAGTGTTGGTCTCCTTTTCACCCAAGCCCTGAATGCTATTCACTGCTCGCACCCAGCTATGCAAAAGCCTCCAGATTGGATTTGAAGCTAGTTGATACAGTAGGTAGGTAGCAAAAGAACTGGGCGAGTTACTTAGCTCCCTCTTAAACTGCGCCACTGCGTAGTCACACAGCTTGACCCAGAGACATCCCTGGAAATATAGCTGTGAAGTATGATGTCATTCCTGAGCATCCAAAGATGCCAACAAGCTGCCATGCAGCCAGAGAAGGGAGTCTGCACAGTGATGCGGACCCCTTACAGGAAATACTGGAGCCTTATCAATCCACCTTGGAAAGATTTATATATCTGTCATTCTAGTGTCTGGGACTTGGTTAAAAAAACAGAAAATTTCACAGGAGCAGATAAAAGCACACTGAAGTAGACATGCAGCAGTACCTCCCATAATGCATTGGAATCACGATATGACAACGTTTAAGCATTGTGTGAAAAAGCAGTGCTCACCTTTCTTTCTGAAAACAGGCCTCCAAAATGGTGACAGGAAAGGAGAATGAAAACATGATACACCTTCTACTTTTTTTTAAGGTTGTGGTGCATGATTAATGTTTGGGAGATCAGTAATATGTTCATGCACCAGTCTTTAGACACTACTGGTACTGCTACTTCTAACTGCTGCTCTTTCAAGGTTCTGCTGTAGCTATGGAAGCAGTAGCTCCTCCCAGAGAAGTGGGCTACCTAGCAACCAGGGCAACCTAGCACCAGATGGTCTTTTTTTTTCTCCCCTAGTGGGCAGGGTTTCTTGTTACCAAGGGAGCAAGATTTTGTCCCAAAATCTTGTGTTTTTCCCTGGTCCTTAAGGAGAAGACAGGAAGGGATTGGAGAAAAAAAAAACCAAGGAAACAAGAAGCACAATTATAGTTCTGTTCCAGAAGACAGACCAAGCCTTGGTAATGCTAGGTTCTATGCAGCATCGGGGAGACTCCGACTTGACCCAGCAACACACAAGGGAGTTGCTGAGGTAAGTAGAGTGGCTGACTAACATCCCCCATTTTTTTAAAATTATGGTGCTGCCTAGGCATTTTGGAATATTCTAGAGCAATGCTTCCAGCTTGGAGGATGTGCCCGTCCCCAGATGTGTTCATTGTTTTGTTTTGTTTTTGAGGGGACGACGACACTACCCTCTTAATGCTGAATGTATGCAAGTAAAACTGTTTTTTAAAAAAAACGTACATACATTAAGTGATGGCGGTGACAGTGAAACCCAAAAGTGCAGTACTCACGGCAGCTAAGGGGCCCCAGCTGGGTTCTTACTCTCCTTAAGGGGATAACATCCCATTGAAAACCACTGTACTAGAGGCTTAATTAGGTTCCAGGCAGTGATGTCATGCAGGGGGTACGCGGGGGTACGCGAGTACCGGTTTCTAGGATTACAGCTGGCCCCGCCCATTCGCCCGCCCACTCGTCGACTCCGCCCTCTGCAACGTTTGAATTTCCTACATGTTTGAGTTGCCTGCATGTTCTCAGAGCCAGGCAGGCAGGCAGGCAGCGAGCAGAGCCTTTCCTTTCCTTGCCACTGAAAAATGAGTTGCTCTGGGGTTTTAACATGATGCCAGGCCTCCTTAACATGTTCTGGGGGTGCTGTGGAATACTGTTGCAACTGTTGGGTCAGTTTAAAATCATCTGAGGCCTCAACAAGGGCTTTTTTCCTGTCACTTCCTGCCACGACATCACTTCTGGCTTATGACGTCACTTCCGGTGGGCAGGTCCCGACACGTGCCAATCAAAAGTGAGTACCTGTTCTTAAATCATTTAGATGACACCACTGGTTCCAGGGATACCTTCTTTGTAACAGTGTGTGGATAGAATCCAGATGGGCACTGATAGAGGTTTTGCTGACACACAGTGAGAACAGCCAACACACAAATACAGGCAGAAATCAAACAGAAATCAACAGGAGATGGTTGCTTCCACAGTTTGACAATATAGGAATTTGCAACATCCTCCCTTTTCCCCAAAGGACATGAGCTGTACAAGACAGCAAAGAGTAAGAAACTTGAGAGCTTGACCGGACTTCCAGAGAAGGCACTGTCCATGATTCATATTATGGCACTTTTGACGTATAATTCAAGAAATAGTCCAGAAATGCAGTGCTAATAACCGTTGATGTTGGCAGGCAGAGTTGATTTGAGCTGTGCTGCCTGGCATGAGTTAATAAGCATTTGAGACACAACAGAAATACAAAATAAGAGAAGAAAAACACCACTTATAACGTTCACCTCACTCAGGCCATTGGGCAGTCTGTGGCTCCTGGCTTTTATTGGTGCCAATAGTTGTAAGTTGTTTGCTGGAAACCTTACTAAGAAGCCATGGTTTGTTTTTCCTACCCTGAGTGCATGGGTTCCCCATTACTATGGCATGCCCCCAATTGGCAGCTGGAGGTATGATGAAGTACTAGCGGGGACAGCAGATGGGCCTGCAGCTTCAACATGCTTCATGGCCAGGATGGCCCTGTAACAAACAGGCCCTGGGAGGCAGGGAGGGTCTACTTCCCTTTAGGCTGTCCTACCCCTCCAACAGGCCAGCTTCTGTGAGCAGAGAGGCAGCCAGACAGAAATGTGCTCAGCCTCAAAATCACCAGCAAGCTGCAGCTTTATTGAGACAGAGCACACAGAACTGCTAAACAGGTATGACATTTTGCCAAAGAGACTCTTTTACAGCCTCAGAGGCAGGCACGATCGTGCATGCGCGCACACACACACACCTTATAACTACATAGAGAGTTTTTATCAAGGCCTGGCTATTGACGCACTAGTGATGATACTTTCACCCTCGTAGCAGGGCTCTCAGCAGATGGAAGGAGAGAGACCCTGAACAAACCTCAGCTGCAAGCCCCATTACTCCAACTCAGCCCTTACCAAGACTTGCCCAAGACCCCCATCTTCCCTTTTTGCTATTGGCTTTTGTCCCATCGGACATGACCCAGTGGGTGTAGAAAAGGGCTGATCCTCACATGGGTTCATTCTTGAGTCAGGATGTAGCTGTTGCAATGGCCTGGCTTCCTCATCTCCCCTATGTCCTTGCTTTTTATAACTACAATTCCAGCTGCCTTTGTTTCCCATCAGCATCCACCTTGCAATGCAAACCCAAGTACAGTAGGAAAGGATTTCTAAAGAGAATTGGCAGGACTAGGCCCTGTTTGGGTCCTGACAGCCCTGGCTTCAACAGTAGCTACCAGAAGTCAAAGACTATTCAACAACGTCCCAATACAGTATATACAGTGGGGCCTCCTTATCCATAGGCTTGGAAGGCAGATGTTGAGGGCTTCAGCTGGAGGCACTGGAGGGCTTAAGTGCCTTTCAGTCACATCTGAGGTGTGAGGAGGTCACATGTCGCCTCAGTGCCTTCCTGCGGCTTCCAGGAGGCCTTCTGAGAATTCCAGGAGCCACATGCAATCAATGGAGGGCTGGGCACAGCTCCCAGGTAAATTATTGAGCACACACCCACACACCGCTGTAGATTCAGTTGCTGTGGAATTTGGAACCTGCAGGGTGGTGATGGTGGTTCTGGAACAGATTCCCTCTCCCCATGCCCTCCAGGGGCCACTGTATGCAACAGTGTACATAAAAATATACATAAAAAGGAAGACATAAAAAGGAAGAAAGAACAGTGCTTACTTCGTTTTTGGTTTTTAGGTGGCATAGGGTGCAATTCTAACCAACTTTCCAGCACTGGGGTAAGGGCAATGCAGCTCTGGGGTAAGGGAGCAAACATTCCCTTAACTTGACAAAGCCTCCATGACCACACTGAAGAACGCAGAACAAATGTGCCCCACTGGCACAGCTATGTCAGGACTGGAAAGTTGGTTAGGATTGTGCCCATAACCATTTAGAAGATATATAGCGGAGAGGTATACTGTAGAACAGGGGTGGCCAACCCACAGCACGCCATGTGCCACTTTCTATGTGGGAAATCTTGAATGTGTCATGCCACTTTAATGTCACTTTTAGCGTTTACCACAATAGCTAAATAGAACTTCCAAGTTAAAAGGCAGTATATTCCTGAGTGCCAGAAGCTACAGAGCTTCAAATAAACCGGTGTTATTAAAACTGTGGGTCGGGATCCACTTGGTGGGTCGCTACCTGATGTCAAATGGGTCACAGAAAGCTGGGTGCAGGTATGTTGGAAGCTGCAGACCTTACTCCATCTTGTTGTGAGTGTTAACAGTTTGAATTTTCAAGTGAGGGTTTTTAAAAATTGTTTTTACTTCAGTGCTTTTACATAATATTTTGTCCTGTCAGGGATGTTTCATAGTTGTACAATTGCTGCAGTCCAAGAATGCCAATTTGCATTTCAGGAATGTCATTTTTTTATGTTACAATCATAGCACTTCCTGCTTGAAGATGTCACTTCCTGCCACGACATCACTTCCAGGTTAATGACATCACTCCTGATGGGTCCCAATACGAGTGCCATTCTAAAAAGTGGGTCCCGGTCTAGAAAGCTTGAATACCACTGAAATAGACTGCTGTTTTTTCTGGCGAATCTTTGCTTGGCCCTCTCTACCCACCACTTTGAAGGCCATATTCAAGCAAATATGGTCAGCTGTTCTCTTTGATGCAGCAACTGAAGGGTTGAATTGTGTACTAGGCGCACCAGTCCTCAGTATAAAGGAGTTGAAATACATGGTTATCAAGGCCGTTTGTGTGTAATATCAGTGATTCTAACAGTTGTTTGACATTTGCCCTGTATGGATAGCGTTGCATGCTTTTTTAACACAGTTTGCCTGATCAACAAGTAAAGGCCCCCCAATGAGAGCATCACCATTCAGATGGTTATCACAAAGAATGCCAAGCATTTAAAAGAAAAAAGAAAAAACTCCCAGCAGCTTTCTGTGAACTGATGGCACTGTTCTGGCCGACACAACACTCTTTGCAGAGAATGAACAGGCCTAATCTGTCTATGCTTTCTAGAAGGTAACAACCAGTGGTACAAGGAAACACTCTGTAAGCACTGTCAGGATTTTTTGTTTACATATCTACAAAAGGTAAATTCCAAGTACCAAAGAAGCTGAGACTCTAATGCTTACCTTAACAGAGAGCTCATTTCCAGGCCAATCCTTCCTGGCACGTGGCACATTGTATTAGGATCTCATGATGCAGCTTCCTACAGTTATGTCACATGGGGGTTCTAAAGCGGCCTGTTCCAGTCTGCCTTGCAAATACTCCACCCGATTTATGCATAACCGAATAGTTCCTGTGCACTTGTGGAATGAATTAATCATTGGCTGCATTGGCTGATCCTTCGCAATTCTGTATTTATACATGCCTTGATGGAAGCCGGCAGTTGTGTGTGTCTAGTGATGGAAAGTAGTATCATGTACTATTCTTGCCTCCAGAGATGGCAGCTGTGCACAGGGGTGGGTGGCTTTGCCCTCCGATTGTCCTTGCAGGGAGGAAGAGCTTTTTCAGTTGCTGCTGCCTCCTGAAACCTCAATCGCTCTGTACCCTCCTTCTCCAACTCTTGTGATCTTTGACGGGCCAGAGTGCTGTACTATCACAGCTTGTCCACTGGTGTGCCTTTGCCCCAGCCATCCCAGTGGGGTCAGGTCAAGCAGAGCAGGGTCACCTGGTCACCATGGCAATGGGGTGAAGTACCACCTGCCATACTGTGAAGTAGTATTAGTAGAACGTCCCTCTTCTGGGGACCATTCCATACTTGATCCAGGTTTTCTTTTGTTTGGAGCAGGTATCATCAGTCGCCAGGAAGCAGAAGAGCTGCTGCTGAACAAATCGGAGGGAGCATTCCTCGTGCGGGTCAGCGAGAAAATCTGGGGCTATGCCCTCTCCTATCGCCATCAGAGTGGTTTCAAGCATTTTCTGGTGGATGCGTCTGGAGATTACTACAGCTTCTTAGGGGTGGATCCCAATCGGCATGCAACACTCACGGACCTTATTGATTTCCACAAGGTATTACGTGCGATGCGCAGAGCAATCATTGAACTTGAGAGATGAATTACTCAGAGCGGGGAGTTGTAATGGGAAAGGAGACCACGGGAAAGAGAAGTATTATAACAGTATGCCCAAATCATTATAATGTAAAAATGAATTTTTACAGAGAACCAGCACTAGGTGCCTTCTGCCCTCCCACAATAAACAACAACAACAGTTCTTAACCCAGTCAAAAGATAAACTTGACTAGGAGAGTAGAAGACTTGCTACTTTGCAAGCCCATCACCAGACATAAACCTTTACATTTCCCAATGAAGTGGGAAATACACCTACACCTATGTCCACCTATTCTCATTTTCATCCCTCACCTGCTGTTGGGCACACCTGGAGTCATGCATGCCAGCAGGGATGTAGGAGGCTCACGAAAAGAATGAGAGTGCAATCCTAAATTTTGCTGGATTGGCGAGGCTGGTGGGCCTGCCACATTCATTCCCTTGCCCCAAGGGAGGCTCCGACCACCCTATGGGGTTCCTAGGATCTGCTAGTTTGCCTGCTAGTTTGCAGGTGCAGAACCGAGGAAGCCGCATGGCCCAAATCGGGGCTGTGAGTCCTCCCGATGGGCCCTTGGATGCAGCCTAATGGCGGAACACCAGCCCCATCACCCACTCGGGCTGGCACGACCACTGGTCCACCCAACCCTGCCCAGTTCCTCCCATTCGCTCACCTTTCCTCCTCCCAGAACTGTTCTTGCGCCAGCCGAGTTCAGCTGGCACAAGGGGGCTCTCTGTTGGCACTCTCAGGCCAACACTACCAGTAGCATCAGCCCAAGAGCTCTAGTGCTGACATGAGGATGCCGCTCGTCACCCACACATCGGCGCTATGTGGGTGCGTGGATTGTGCCCTGAGTGTCTGCAGCCATGGCTGCCTTATCTCTCACCAAATTGGGTGATGTTCTCAGGCTGCTGTTACGAAGGGTCCACGCTGGAGTGAGAGAGAGATGGGGGAGACGCTTACTGCTTTCCAAGAAGTAACTGCTTATGCCTTTTGAGGAGTTCTGCCTCCCACTTTAAGATGGGCATACATTCAAAGCACACACCTGATCCAGGTGCTCCACTGCATCTAGGAACATATGGAATTGCTTTGCTCTGAAACAATGACTTCATCTTGACCAATGTAGCCCAGTCTAACTGGAAGTGGCTGTCCAAGTTCTCAAGCCACAGTTTAATCTTCCCTGCTACCTGTAGTGCTTTTAACTGCTGGAAACTGAACCTGAGATCTGATGTGTGCAGAGCATGGCCAGCTGTACTGTCGAACGCCATCTGTAGTTGCCCAACCACCCACCCCTGCATCCAGTGTGCTCCAAAATGGAGCAATTTTGGATGCTGAGGTGTGGCTAGGTGACAGGGCGATGTCACAATGTCGCCCGTCTGCAGATTCCATCATAGCCCATTCCAGCTCTGATTATTTGCAATGCTTAGAGGGATGTTGTCCATCTGAACTAGTGCTTCTAAAAGGAAAAGGTGGAAAATAGAATATGCCTAGTCAAGGCCTTGTCTCCATAGCCTTAAAATTCTGTTCTCAGGCAAGCTGCACCTGGACAAAGCTGAATGATAGGAATTGTGTCAATTCAAAGTTAATTTGTGTAATTTCAAGAGCTGAAGTTGGCCATGCACTTTCATGCTCATCAAAGGGACTACCGAGCTGTCAGAACTGGCCACCAGTTGCAGAGATGGGAAGAACCTCAGCACCTGCTTCTTTTGCCAAAGGAGTCTATTCCTTTTGCCAAAGGAATTAAAGCTTTATATTTCTCTGACTCCCTGCTTGCTCATCATAGGCAATAAGTGCAGAAGAAAAGCTCATCCATCTAGGGAAGCAGCACAGGGACACCTGTCAGAAGCAAAACGTCCATTAGTCTCTGACATTCAAAATAAAATAGATTGGGATGTCCCCTGATGAGAAAAATCAATGGCTTCAGCTATGTCAAGCTTGTTAAAGGACTGGCTTTGCCCCTGAAGTGGGGCAGGTAGTTCTCGCTTAATTGTCTGGTCAAAAGGGAAACAGATTTAACAGTGTCATCTTGGGACGCTGCCCGTGCCTTATCTCCCCAGCCACTGACTCCAGTCCTTTTCCATCTAAGCGCATTGCAAGAACAAATACTGCAAAAAGTCAAAGCAAGCTCTGGTAATAGCGGAAGGCTGCTGAAGTACAGGAACCAACCGGTCTAGCTTCTGTTATTAAATCCACTTTAAAAAATATGTTTCAAATGCAGTTCATGAGATATTTTGTTGTAGAAAACACTATAGGCAGCTGCCCAAATGCAGTGAGGCCATTCATATGGGCATATATAGTTTTTGTATGTGGATTCTCCCCACTACCCTAATGGGGTACTGTGCCTGCAAAAGGCTGCATCTGCTGAATTGGGCCTGTCTTTTTCCCCCTGAAAAAGGGGGAGTCATCGCTGCCAACACTAATTCTTCAAGAGAGAACCCTAGACCCCTGCCCCAGAACTACAGTTCAAATGTCCTTGGAGGGAAGAAATCGTGATTAAAATGAGTTTGACGATGCAAAGCAGTATTTCTCCAAGCGTGCTCCTAAGCATCATGAGCACACCATAAGTGGCGGCCACCTGGCCTCTGCCTGCTTTGTGCCAGCACTCTTTTAAACTCCATGGAAACACTTGTGGGGCTCACCTTTTAGGACTGTAATGGGCTCCAGAGACTGAGAGCGCAATCCTATACTGCCCTGGAATGGCGAGGCCGACGGGCCTGTGCCGTATCCAGCGCAGTGGGGAGGCTGGAGCCTTCCCGGCGCAAGGGCACATTCATACCCTTACCATACAGGAGGCGCCAGCTTCCCCAATGCTCTCCTCAGATCTGCGCCTGCTAAATGGCAGGCGCAGATCTGAGGAGACCGTGAGGCCCGAATTGGGGCCTTGCAGCCTCACAAACAGGCTTTATGGCCGAATCCAAGACCAGCCCCCCTCCTGGGCCTGTCTGCCTGCCGGCCCATCCACAGCCCGCCCAGTTACGCCCTCCCCCCACCCACTCCCCCTAGCGCCTTTAGGTCGGCATCAAAATACGTTTTAAATACAATCAATCCTCTCTACCTGCGAATTTGCTTATGGGCGGGGGAGCAGGATTGCTACTTACCTTGCTGTGTTTGCGATCTATTCTTGGCTGTCTCGCCATTCAAGGTCTCCACGCCATCTGCAGGCATCCTGAAGCTGTATGTTGCACCATTTTCTATGCTACTCATGGGCACCGTTTTAAAACGGTCTGCTCCGTTTTGGAGGTCTTCGCTGCATTCAGAATGTTAGCAGAGACCTTCAGAATGCAGCGTAGTCTCTCAGAACACAACGGAAATGAATTGCAAGGGTAGCTTTAAAATGGCCATGGGAAGCTTCCAAGTGGGTTGGATACCATTACAATGCCAGCAGAGACCTTTGGAAGCTATCCCGCACCATTTTGAAGCTTCCCATGCTGTTTTAAAGCTATCCTCACTGTTTGCGGATGCCATTTTGGGTGCTGCGCTATTCGCAGGTGCCTGGTCTCTGCTGTGTTCTGAGGATCTCTGCTGACTTCCTTCTTATGTAGAAATTATAGAAACACAAAGGTTCTTACATGGTCTATGGCAAAGTCTGAGATCTCCTGACATAGGATATTCTCTTTCTTCATGAAAATCAATAAGAGTATTGTTATTGATGTCACTTTTGCTCTTTGCCTTATAACTTGTTTTTGTACGAACTCTGATTTTGCTTCGGTTAATAGTTCTTTTAAAACACCCAAATAAAAGGGGGGGGGACTTTTTCCATTTCCCTTGAGGAACATGCCCTGTGTCTAGCCAGACATGGCAAGAAATCATCTCTTCAATGAATAATGGCCTGTAAGCTGAGGCTGAAGAAACGAAATCCATTTTTAAAATGTTTCAAATGATTGCTGTTTATGTACCAGCAGCAGATGATCTAGGTACAAATGATTCAACTGCAAAACATGCAGCAGGCAAGATAAAAAGGGCGAGGAACTGGCAGAGGAAAAAGAAGCTGCTACCCAAGACAATGATGAATGAAAATGGGATAATATGATACATTTATGTATAATTATTGCCACATCCTAGTTGGAGAAAAGTAAGAGCTGCTATTTCCTAGTGCCTAGTCATGTTTCCCAGCAGAAAACAATTGCAAGCACGTGTATGAGCAATAGCAAGTCTCTTTACACTGGCATGCGCCTGCTTGGATGATTAGCTATCTCCCCACCCACACACCATGTTTATTTCTTCACTGCCAAAGGAATGAAAATTTGATTCATACATCAAGAGCTACCTGATCAGTAGTTCCAAATTATGTATCTCTCTGGTGCTGAACTGCACAATTTCCAACTGCAAGTAGGGGATCCGCCATCCATTTTAACTTTCCATTTTAACCAGCCTTCTCTATGGCATGCCAGTTTTGGGTGCGCAGGGAAATTTTCTATGCAGGCGTGCCGTCTAACATTCATCCCCTCTCTTCAAAGCGGTGCAACCCAGGAACAGATGCAGTATATGAGCCTACTGATAATGAGGGTGAAGCTCCCTTAGAGCTTCGCCCCTCCTTTACCCGACACTCTGCAACGACAGGAAGAGGTGGGAAATTGGGGGCAGCCGATTGGCTGCTGCATGGTGGGGGCTGGGCGGGCTGTCATTCGAGGGCTGCGTGTCCTCAGCTGTCAGTCTGCTTCAGTTTTTGAGCCCTGCCCACCCTCCCTCTTACAGTCTGAGATTAGCTGGTCACTTTGATGAGGGCCGGGTAGAAATTCTTTTTTACCAGCCTGATTGCCCTTTTCTGGTAATTTTTTCGTCTACCCCAGACTGGCGGGGTTTTGGGGGTGGGGTGGGGTATTGTTAATTGTGTATGATTGCCTTTGGTCACTTGTGCAGGCTGGGTTGGCAGGGTTTAGGGATCCTGGCATACAGTTCCAAGGCAGTAAGGTTAGGGGATGGGTCAGGACCACTCAGTCAACGCTTGACTGGGTCGGAGAGCTGGCTGGCCTGTCCCCTGGCTGACCTTGGCAGAGTTCACTGCTGGGCATAGCCTCGGTAGAATCTGTCAGACTCAGCTGCCTTGACCCTCCGGGGTTGGTGGAGATGGGCTCTCCTGGGTTCAAGACCAGGGGGGCTCGGAGCCAGGCTGTCATGCCCGTGTAGCCCGGGGGAAGTTACAGTTAGTGCCATTTCCTCCAAAGTAGTAGCCCGCATATCAGGAGTGGTTTTAGATCCCCTGCTGCAGGTTTTTTCCAAGTTATCTTTAATAAAGTGACCCATTATCCCAAGCCTGTGTCTGGAGTCTTTATTCAGAGTTGTAAGGGACGTGGTGGCTCAGTGGGTTAAACTGCTGAGTTGTGAGCTTGCTGACCAGAAGGTTAGGAGATCAAGACCATGCAATGGAATGAGCTCCTGTTGCTTGTCCCAGCTCCTGCCAACCTAGCAGTTCGAAAGTACGTAAAAAATGCAGGTAGATAAATAGGTACCACTTCGGTGGGAAGGTCACAGCGTTCCATGCGCCTCGGCGTGTAGTCCTGCTGGCCACATGACCACGGAAACTTGTCCTCGGACAAACGCTGGCTCTACAGGCTTAGAAACGGAGATGAGCACTGCCCCTCACAGTCAGTCATGACTAGACCATTTGGTCGTGGGGAAACCTTTATCTAAGAGTAATATAATTCAGCTACAGTCTGGATGTTCATGTGGGTGTTCATTCTATACAGATAATCTTGGCTGATTTGTGAGGGGGGCGAGACATTAATCAGGGGCATAATTATGAAGATCAGCATTCTAAAAATATATATAAAAGCATGCTAGTATCTCCCGGCATCCTTCCCCTCAGTTTAATTTCAACAATCAAAGCTCACAAAATTAAAGTGCCTTGCAGTGTGTTTACTCACTTATATGTGTTTACTCAGGAATAAGTCTGCAGCACGTTCCTAGGCATGTCTACTCATAACTCTCACCAAATTCAATGGAGCCCAATCTTGGAGTCCTGTCCTACCCTTTCCCTGCATCTGCTGGTGCAGCCATGCCAATAATGTGCATGCTGTATCCAGCAAGGGGTGGCGTCTCATCTGGCTGCTTCAGAGGGGAAAGGGGAATTATTTCTCCTTACCCCTCTGTAAGCCTTTCACTCCACAGTGGGGTTTCTCAGACCAGCACCAGCTCTATAGCTGGCACAAGTCCAAGCAGACAAAGGAGGCAGGGAGGCTTGCAAAAATGGGAATAGAATCCGGCACATGCTGTCGCTCTGAATCCTCTCCTCCTGCTGCCTCCCCACCCCCATTCCTCCCCCACTCTGCCCGGTTTTGCCTCCTTCATGGGTGCCAACTTGCTTATAACACCGGGGGTGCCCATTGCCACACCCCCAACGTTGCTGTGGCCATGCCCCTGACATCGATGTGGTTACACCCCCTGAGGTGGCCACGCCCCTGTCATCTCCCAAGGTCGGGGAGTGCGATCACCATGGCGATCCCACGTCCCGGCATCGGGATGGGTTGCTGCGGCCCGACAGCGGCCTCCCCCGAGGGTGGGGTGTGCGGCGATTGCACGGCTTGGGAACGGGTCTGCCTCTCCCAAGGGCGGGGTGTGTGATCACCGCAGCAATCGCATGCCCCGGCCTTGTCAAGGGGTGCTGGGGGCACTGATTGGGAGGGATGCCGGGTGCCGGAGGGGGCTGGCTGGAACGTGGGTGCTCTGCCCCCACTGAAAAAACCCATGGGGGCTGAAAAACCCAAAGCCCCCCCTAGTTGGCGCCCATGGCCTCCTTCATGTCCATCCCCTGCTCCTGCTGTTGCTTTACCTTCTCCAGTGGGCATAGCAGAATCTATTAGCAGTGGTAGAATGCCCCTGCCTCCTGCGGCAGCTCTTAGAAAATAGCCATTTGCTTGCTGGCTGGCTTGTCGGCAGCCATTTTACAACAGCAGAACTCTCCATGCAACAGCCCAATCCTATTGAAGCTATAGCTGTAGAAAGTGTGCACTGTATCGGATTGTGACTTAATCGTATCCATAATCAACATGGTCACTGTTCATAGTGCTGATATCATTTATTTTGTCTCTCTAGGAGGAAATAATCACATCCTCTGGTGGAGAATTGCTACTGGAGCCTTGCAGACAGATGAAGAATCCACCTGACTATAGTCCATTATTTGAATGACTGACATTGCTTGTAAATTAAAACTGTAGCAAATATTCCTGGAGAATAGAAATAATTAGTCAAAACAACTCCACTTTGAGACATAAAATATCAATTGTCATCAGCTAAATCATAATCAATAAGAACTTTTAGGCAGTTTTCCAATTTTTAATTTGCAGGCCTTATTTATATTATTAGGAATGCAAAGGTGAAAGAACATGATGATAATTCTACTTCAGTTGTACTTCAAGACCACCAGTGATGATCAAAAACCAGATTTTAAGTTTTTAATTGACTTCCAGTAATAACAATAGCAGAAGAGATGATTGATGATGATGGCATTTAGTGTAGTGAATTTTGATATGCTCAGATTTATGCTCAGATTGATATGCTCAAATTTGAAAGCTAGATTTATGTGGCTGCAAAATACATAGATTTGTGGTATGAAATAGGTGCTTTCTGAGTTTCACATGAATATGGCCAGCAAAAGTTTGGCGAGCACAAGGGCCACTGCAAAGCATGTTTGGACCACTCTCAGAGTCAAGGGGGATGGCTCACATCTGTGTGTGATCTCTTGGACTCTAAGAGTGGTCCAAACATACTTTACAGTGGCCCTTTGCCAGCCAAACATTGCAGACCTAACTGTGCCGGCCTAACTGCAGGTTAGGATTGCTCCCTTAAGCAAAAGTATCTGCTGTTGTAATGTGTAATTTGAACGCATGTGAATGAGGAATGGTAAATTGAAGTTTAGGCTCTACAATTCTTTAATAGCACAGCATGCCTGCCATTTGTCCCTCCTTTCCATCCCTGGAAGTGGTGTGCTTACACTGCTTGTTCACTTCCATTATGCAGAGGAATTTCCTTAAAATGGGACTTAGACGTCCTTAACAGTATGCAGGATTGAATCCTTAAATAGAAAAACCTACCTATTGTCATCTGGCAAATGTTGGAAGAAGTAAAACATCCCAAGCTGAAAGTTGCACTCATTACCAACTTTTTTTTATAAGGGACAATAAACACTTCTGAAACATTGACATACTCAATATTGTTTTTGTTTTCATATAGCTGGGAAATCTCTCCCACACATCCTTCCCTTCCATTTGAAGTCTATATGGCTGACTATGCTCATGTGTCCATATTTTTGGACCAAGCCTCAGGCCTGACATACAATTGTTATGGCTGCTGGATGCATTGGAGGAGTCTACCCCTGGACTATAAAAGGGAGTTATCTATTTTCATTGTTAACCTAGTTTTCCACCTAAAGACTACTCAAGGTGACTTACAGCAGAAGAAAAAGCATTATAAGAACAATACAATCCCCCACACCGATAAAGAATTATACAGTGAGAACTCTTAACTGTGTGTATGTAAGTGTGCTTTGTAAGCATGCAAAGTATGTTACATATATTGATGTCATCCTTACAAAAGTGGTAAGATAAAATTGCTTATGCTTATTTGGGTCTAAAGTCACTATGGAACTGGACCTGCAGACTTCCTGTGGGACAGCATTCCATCAGGAGGTGCCACGGTGGAAACACGTAACCTCAGCAGTCATGAAGAGTTAAGGCAGGTTTAGATGTTGTGTGCAGGAAAGGAGGAAGTATAATTGGCTCTCATATTTTGTTCTCTTTTTGTGTGTGGTACCAAAAGTAGGAAATCGGCAATAAGAGGTGCGAGCTCCAGATGTGCGTACATTTTGTGCTTCACAGCAGAACCCTGTGCATCTATGCAAACCTTCACCAGCTATACAGGTGCAAGTCTGGGTGGATCCAGGTCAGGTGATGAAGCTGGGAAGGGGGATAGGAGATGGGTGTGTGCCACTACTGCTGATTCAGCCCCTTCCCAGTCCCACTCCGTCCCCATTTAATTGCTACCCCATTCCTCTCACTCCCTGCATCTCCTCACCTCCCCCCTGGGCTGACTTAGCGCCGGCAGCATCATTGATCCACTGGTGTGTAGACTTGGCCACTCACTGTTTGCGGAGGCAGCCTGGCTGCGCCCAATGATGTGTTGCATTTTGCGTCAGCAGTAAAAATAACATGAGAATATTTATTCCAGCAGCATAAGGCTCAAATAGGATTGGGTTGAAAATTGGTTAAGGCTTTAGGACAACGCAACTTCAGGCTGGATTTTTCTGAAGTGGGACATCTTGATCTTTCAATTGGCCCTTTATTTTTATCTGAGATATTTTGCATGGAAGGCAACGGTGGCCTTGTATCATGAGCGGAAGGACAGTTACAGCCTAGCTTCCTGTGTTTTGGTTGGGTATAGTTAAATAATTCACACAAATGTGACTACACGTAACTAAGAGCACAATCCTAACCTGGAGTTAGGCCGGCATAGTTAGGCCAGCACAGTTTGGCTGGCACAAAGCATGTTTGGGCCACTCTCGGAGTCAGGGAGGATGGCGCATGTCTTTACAGTGTCCCTTGTGCCAGCCAAACTTTGCTGGCCTAACTCCAAGTTAGGACTGTGCCCTAAATATAACATCTTGTTAATGGCAGAAGGAAAACTAACAATGGGAAAACGTACTTGTACCTTATGTATGTGCATGTACATACACACACTTCTCATTTTGAAAATACTGGCTTTCCTGAGCTCCTGAGAAATCCTATATTAGGCTACAATCCTATGGGCACAAGAGACTACTGTACGTCCCATTGAAGTTCTGAATCAACGTGCACAGGATTGCGCCATACTTTGACCTGTATTGGATTGTGTGGTTGAAGGTTATGAGGGATTAAGGACATAACATATATTTATTTGCTTTCTTGAGCAATTTTTAACATGAGTGCAAGGAAAAGTAGCTATGAGAAAAAGCATTTCTGATAGTATCCTCGGCGTAGACCATTTAGAGCATTCACAATCAACACTATCACTTTATATTGGCCCCCAAAACCAATTGAAAGCCAGTGGAGTGCCTTTTAAAATGAGTGTGTTCCCTGCTCCTTGCAGCTGATTGATTAAAAGCCAGGCCTCCCCATTTTGGAGCAGATGAAGTTTCTGAACACCCTTCAGAGGTGAGTCATAAAGCATAATAAAATGCTCCAAAGGGGACGTCACCAAAGCCTGTATGACAGTGATCAGATATTCTCCAAGAAAGAGCTCAGTTGATCACTAATTGAAGTTTGTAACATACATTTTTAGCAACAGGCCCTAAGCTTCCAGGAACAGACTAGGGTCCAAGAGTAATCCCCAAACTAGAAATGAGTTGTAGGACTGCGATGTCATTCTGGATAGGGGGCAGTTGAATGTTCGGCCTCTGTCCCATCTTCTCCGCCATTTCCTAATGAACACAAATGGGACAACGGCACAATTTTTCATCCTGAAATCCATTTTCTTTTTTTTTCTTTTTAAGTCTGCATTTCATGCATGCCTCATATTTTAGGTTTTACCTGGCTTTAAAATAAATTCCTTGTAAGTTCCCCAGCAAATGAAATTACCGGCTGGAAAACTGCAATTTCATCTTGAGAGTTTTATTATGCTAATAAATGTCAGGATCCTCAAATAAAAGAATTGCTTTTTTTCTCCCAGGGTCCCACAGAAATAATGAAAAACAGGCAGCCAACTCCTAGAGTACCTCGACAATATATAACCAGGAACAGCAGCCATATAATAGAGTGGAACTTAACTGAAGATAAATTTCAAAGGAAACAAAAAGAGATCATAGCAGGGAGGAATATAAAAGAGCAGAAGCCGTACATGGGAAAGATGCGCAGCCATTGCCAATACACAGGGGGCAGGGAGGAAATAACGAGCAGGGGTGTCTGTGTGTCATCTTTTCCTACGCTTATGAGCAAGTCCTGTCAATTCTGAGAAAACAAACAGGTCATTAAAAGGTAAACAGTGTGTGGGAGATACCTGGGGAGGAAAATAATTTTGCAAAGGAATATGTCTGTTTACCACCAGACAGAGAGCTTTTAAAACATTTTGTATTTGCTCTGCACCTTTAACTATTTGTCTGTGAAACTGCCTTATTCCTGGTCCATCCAGCTAGCCTACTATTGTCTGTTTTGACTGGCAGCTACTCAGCAGAGGTCTTTCTAAGCTGCTAGCCAAGGCCCATTAGCTGGGCTGGGGATTGAACATGGGGCATCCGTGGAACCATGCATAACTGAGGGCAAAATCCTAACCTGGAGTTAAATAAGAACATAAGAGCCCTGCTGGATCTGGCCAAGGGCCCATCTAGTCCAGCTTCCTGTATCTCACAGTGGCCCACCAGGTGCCACAGGGAGCACACGAGACAGCAAGATGCTTGCATCCGGTTGCCACTCCCTTGCACCTGGCATTCTGAAGTAGCCTTCTATTAACGTAAGGAGGCTGCACAACCCATCATGGCCTATAGCCAATGATAGACTTTTCCTCTAGAAATTTGTCCAATCCCCCTTTAAAGGCACCTAGGCCAGATCTCCCCTCCTGTGGCAAGGAGTTCTTAATTACCCACTGAGTAAAAAAGTATTTCCTTTTATCTGTTTTAATTCTCCCAAAACTCAATTTAAGTGAATGCCCTCTGGTTCTGGTGTTGTGAGAGAGGGAAAAGAACATCCCTCTATCCACTCTATCCCTCCCATGCATACTTGTTAGGCCAGCACAGTTAGGCCAGCAATGTTTGGCAGGCACAAGGGCCACCATAAAGTGTGTTTGGAGTGCTCTCTGAGTCAAGGATGCTGCTGCACATCAGTGTGCTGGCCTCTCTGACTCCGAGAGTGGTCCAAACATACTTTACGGTGTCCCTTGTGCCATCCAAACTTTGCTGGCCTAACTGTGCCAGCCTAACTCCAGGTTAGGATTGTGCACTGAAACAGCAGATACTGAATCTGTGGATACCAGGGTACACCTGTATATCCATATCTCTGGAGATTTTATATTTTGTTGCATCACCAATTCCAGGAAGCAATTTTCTTTTTTTCTCTTTTTAAAAATATAAATTCATTCATTTCTATCATTTCATATTGCATATGATTGACATTCTTATGTCCTTCTTAAAGGCTCCCACATCCCTACCTTGAGATTTGGGTAAGTGAACTGAGATGCTTCTGTCCCTCAGAGTGGGCTGTCAGAGAGGACAAGGAGGTGTTGAGTGGTTGTTTCTGTTTTGTGTGAACTGAGCTTTGCTTTACGGATGTTCTGCCGACTGCTCAGGGATAATAATGTATAATTGATATTTTTCCCCCAAACTAATTTCTTACCATGACTGCACACTCTGGAAATCTCCTCTTCAAATATTTGCCTGCTCCTGTGATTAGCCTTGCAGCTTGAGTGTTTACAACATAACCTGTGGCTAATGCAAAGTCTCGAGCAGATTTTCCGGGCTATTGTTTCCTTTCTCTTGGTGGTTACTTTAGTTTTAAATTAATGACACTGTACTGCATGTTGTTTTACTGAATTCAGCATTGTTTTCAGCAGTGGAGGCTGGAAGGGCCCTCGACAGCTGTGAACATCGAAATATCAGCAACATGATAGTACTAGTACCATAGGGCAAAACAGCATCCACCCCCCCCACGGAAGAACAGGGTAGGGGGAGGGCAGCCCGGCCCGGGAAGGGGGTGTCCCCACCTCAGTCAGCACAGGGTACTATGTCAATTAGCATCTATCTTCATGGCAGTAGATTTTTGCACATATTCCAGATTAAACACATGTCAACAGCTGCTACTTATGGGCTCCTATGTGACAAGCAGTGGGATAGGAACTTTTCAACGTCTTTCACACTAGGGTGCATTGTAGAGCTGATGATGTTTTCAGAGAAGCCTATGGTCATAAAGAAGGGCCATGTTTGTATAGCAAATCAATGCAGGTTTGTGAATTACACTAGTGGGATGGGAAAGGTGGACACTGTTCATTGAATCCTATCCTGGGCCGGCACACTTGAAGCAGGGCCATTGGCGCACCATCGCTACATCCTGTGCATGAACGGGGACTAGGCCAGCCAGGAGAGGTAAGAAATGAGAAACTCTATTTACCTTCCTAGTCATCACATGGTCACCAATGGGATTTCTCAGATCTATGCCAGCTCTGTAGCTGGCACAGCTCTGAGGAGCCTGCCAGGGTCATGGCTGGGCTTGGGGTGTGGAATACAGCAGATGCCTGTGCAATCCACCCTGTCCCACCCCTGATCCACCCTGATCCTGGCCCCTCTGGCAACAGAAACCCACAAGCAGCTAATCCTCGCCACACTGCTGGCAACATGCGGCTTTGTGACCTTTGCATTAGTGGCGAACTAAAGCATGCAGTTTTGTGACCCTTGCAGAAGGTCTGCCGCGATGGTGGACCTTGCAGTATGCCAGCAGACTGCTTAGTACTCCAGCATACTGTGAGGATAGGATTGGACCAGTGATGTCATGCAGGGGGTACGCGGGGGTACGCGAGTACCGGTTTCTAGGATTACAGATGGCCCCGCCCATTCGCCCGCCCACTTGTCAACTCCGCTCTCTGCAACGTCTGAATTTCCTGCATGTTTGAGTTGCCTGCATGTTTTCAGAGCCAGGCAGGCAGGCAGGCAGCGAGCGGAGCCTTTCCTTTCCTTGCCACTGAAAAATGAGTTGCTCTGGGGTTTTAACCTGATGCCAGGCCTCCTTAACATGTTCTGGGGGTGCTGTGGAATACTGTTGCAACTGTTGGGTCAGTTTAAAATCATCTGAGGCCTCAACAAGGGCTTCTTCATGTCACTTCCTGCCACGACATCACTTCTGGCTTATGACGTCACTTCCGGTGGGCGGGTCCCGACACGTGCCAATCAAAAGTGAGTACCTGTTCTTAAATCATTTAGATGACACCATTGGATTGGACTGTAAGTTTTGCAACAACAACCCCCCCCCCGAAGTTGTGTACACTAATGACCTATATTCCTATCGTTTAGGTTTTAAACTATACGTCGTCGTTGTAGAGCTTTTAAAAAGGGCAAGCTTCAAAGAGATAGGAAATACATAAATCATTTATCTGGATCTGGTTAATGAATTTTCTTTCCATAACATCGCAAATAAATCAAAGTCACAAAACAATGTATGATTGAAAATGAAAAGGGCAGTCCAAAATGAATGTCACATACATTAATTATAGTGCAATCCTATCCATATTTACTCAGAAGTTAGTCCCACTATCATTAAGGTTTATACCTGGGAAGGTATGCATAGGATTGCAGTCCTATGGCTCAATGGCTAATGCTACCATACCGCACATTGTGCCAGCGAAGTCTGCTTTACAGCAGTCACAAAGCAGCCTCCACCAGCACTGCACTGCTGGCAAGGAAGCCAATATAGCCTCCTGCATGCTGGTGGATGGCTGACGGCCTGCTAGAGCAGTTAAGGCAACACTGGGGGTGGAACAGGGCAGGGAGAGCAGAATGAGGATGGGTGGGTGGAGTGGGGCCTGGGAGGGGCGGGTTTGGTGGCAGCAGCACATGCTGAATACTGACTCCCTTCCTGGGCCTGATCCTGGGTCAATAGGGACTTGCACCAGCGATTGAGCTGGCACAGGTCCCTGTTCATCCATGGCAGCTGGTGGGCATTACTCCGGGGCAAAACATTAATGTTCCCTTACCCCAAGGAGGCTTCCAAGTGCAAAAAAAAAAAAAAAAAAATCACCCATGGGATACAGCAGAAGCTATGCCAGCACTTCTGCATCACCGCACAGGGATTTAGTAATAATTCTAATGTTAATGTACTGTATATAGATCAAATTTAATAACGTAACTAGAAACAAACAAGTCTTCTGCATATTTATTTTCAAAGTAAAGGCCAGATTTGAACCATCTTTTGCATTACTATGTTCATAAAGAGATGAATGAGCTGTCGGATTAAAGCATCTGGCATGGATATTTGCCAACAATGGTTTTGCCAATTTATCTGAAAGATCCTATAGGCCCAACAAAAGAAAAGAAACCTGAGGCACACATAGGTTGCTGCTCAGATCTCCTTTGGAATGGCTATGGGAACTTCAGGTTTCACTCATTGAAATGAGAATTCCGTCGCTGTTGCTCAGCTCCTGAAACGTTCCAGAACTTGTATGAACATTCCAACTGTTCAGAAGTTCAAAAAAACCTGAAAGATCACAAAGCACAAATACAGATGAACCTAATAGTGGGATGGTGTGCAGAGAAAAGAGGAAAGATATGAGAAATATCCTTATTTGTTTATATTTGTTTGAGCAACTGGTCACTACTTTCAGGCAGGAGGCTCAATTTATAGGCTGGTATTAATCTTCAAAGCCCTTCATGGTCTTGGCATTAAAACCTGGAGAGAGTCATCCCCCCCTCTCTATAGAACTTCCCTCACCACCTGCCATCTGTGCTGACAGATACCTCTTTCAGGTACCTTCCCTGCAGGAACTAACACCACCAGTAGCAGCAGCACGGAATAAAGACTTTGCAGCTGTTTTTAGGAAGGCTGTGCTTTTCCTGAGAAAGGCTTTTGACCAAGGATGTTGCATGCACAGCTTGTTGCCCTGTTAGGTGTTAAGTAAATTAGGGCGCAATCCTAGCCAATTTTCCAGCACTGACATAGTTGTGCCAATG
>JAJKFI010000035.1:10569357-10579657 GCA_029204185.1 Lerista edwardsae | reverse complement strand
TGTGTGTGTGTGTGTGTGTGTGTGTGTGTGTGTGTGTGTGTGTGTGTGTGTAAGTGCTATAATTGACAAGTTGTCCAGAGTCTTACAATCTAAAAGAAGTCTGTTAACTGCCAAGGAGATAGTCAAGGAGAATCATAAAGGCTTGGCTGCATATCTGTAGGGTACCGTTTTCAGATAATTCAGGAGACGTCCTTTCTAACCCACACTCCCAAATTATTAATAATGAAAGACATTCACAACAATCAAGGAGAAACCTGTCTGCTGGCTCATATCCTGTTTGTAAATATAATATCAACTCTGTTCACCTGCCAGAGGAGCTGGTCATTTCATCTGTTTGTTTTTAGGTTTTGTAATTGATGGTCACTTTTTACAGTGCTTTTTTTTATAAAAAAAATCAATGTCCTGTGTGTATCATTTTACGTTAGCAGTGATGAAAGTTTACTGCAAATCTGGATGTTTCTTCAGTCTGGATGAATGCCCTTTACCCGTTCCATTAGGAACCATGGTCACAACATACTAGAAGCAGAAAAATCTTCAGATTATTTCTTTTGGACTGTTTTCGTCTCCCTCTTGAAAAACAACAAAATCAAGCAAAAGGTTTTAGTTACATAGATTAATAAGGTTAGTTTAATAGTATTATTGGCTTTTCTGGAATTGGAATGGAAGTCTGAGCCAATAGCTGAATTAAAAGCTACTCAGAAAATATTTATTCTTCTTGGAAACCACAAGGTGTAAGCCGAAGTGTTGCTACTAAAAGGTTGCTACTAAACATTGAGCATTTGATTAAATAATTCCAAATGTGTGTACCACAAGAATAAATGCATTAGTTCTCAAACTGTGGGTCGGGACCCAATTGGTAGGTGGTGACCTGATGTCAGGTGGGTCACAGAAAGCTTATATTCCTTTTGTGAGTGTTAACAGTTTGAATTTTCAGGTGAGGGTTGTTTTTTTTTTGTAATTTAGTTTTTAGTTCAGTGTTTTTACATAATATTTTTGTCCTCATCTTGCTTTCTGTCAGGGATGTTTCATGGCTGTGCAACTGCTGCAGTCCAAGAACGCCAGTTTGCATTCCAGGAGTGTCATTTGATTATGTCAGAGGGATGGCACTTCCTCCTTGATGATGGCACTTTTGGCCATGACATCACTTCCAGCTTAATGATAGCACTTCCAGTGGGTCCTAGTATGAGAGCCATTCTAAAAAGTGGGTCCCAGTGCTAAAAAGTTTGAGAACCACTGCATTAGATAATTAGTTATGGTTAGCACTTATATGGAACAGAGTAGATGAGAATGTCATGAGAATGTTGCTTTTTCTGGATTTATATCCTGCTTTTCAAGACAAAAATAACTAATATTGCAAATGTGGAGCTATACCTAAGGCTATTTACAGTGCAATCCTATGCATGCTTACTCCAAAGCAATTCCCATTATATTCAATGGAATTTACTTCCAGAAAAAGTAAGTATAGGATTTCATCCCTAGTGAGTTTATGGCAAGGGTACTACTTGAACCCAGGACTTCCTGATTCATCTCCCATGCTACACCTGCTTTATTAAGCTAGGAACAGATCTAGTTTTAGATCTAGCAGATGCATTATTCAGGGAGGCTCTGTCACACTCCCAAACAAGGGATGAGGAATGCTATATTAATGTAAACTTGATAAAGATACATTTTCTGCACAGTATCAGAAAAAAATGTGGCAAGAATTTGCAAAAACTGTAATCAATGACATCACCCTACGAAGAGTGTAGTCAAAGGTATCATCACAGGCTGGCCGGGTCACTACAAACCCGCCTCATATTTTTGACTCAATGCGAAGCAATCTATAGTTGATGAGGTATTCTTCAGAGGTGGTAGATTGATAATGGCCCTCAATTTGCTGGGTACAAATTCAAAAGATTTGCCAAGCACTATGACTTTCACTATGTCACATCAAGCACAAATTATCTGTAATCAAATGATCTTCTGGAAAATGGGATCAGGCTTGTGAAAAGCTGACAAAGAAAGCTACAGATTCAGGGCATCACCTTTGGCACACGGAAAACCTTTGTCTGAAATGTAATTCTACAGGAAACAGAAAACTCAACTTCCAAACTTGATGGATATGGTTGAGAGAAGGGATTTAGAGGCACACACAAAAGGGGGAAAATAAGCAATGACAATACAAACAATATAATATCATTTTATATATTATTGCATTGTGGCCATATATTATTTAGTGTTTTGTTTTATCGTGCATAATTCTGATTGTGCACAATAATTGCTAGTTCATCTGATTTACACAACAGTTGTAAGTATGGGTTTGAATAGGTACAAGCTGTCCCCTTAAAGAGGAAAGGTGAGGTTATCACACAAAACTAGTAAGAGCCGCTCCTTCTGGCTGGAAGAAAGCCAGAAATACAAGAAATACCAGGAGTTTCATTTGATTATGTCACAATGATGGCACTTCCTGCTTAATGATGTCACTTCCAGCCAAGACATGACTTCCAGTTGTGGTGGACCTAAAAGAAACAGGCTTATTTTCAACCCTGTGTCCAGTTTAACTCATCTGCATTTAGTGGAACATGGCACACTCTCCAGAGGTCCTTTGCCACCCAGCCACTTCTCACCAAGGTGGCAAAACTGTGGCTGCACTGTATAATTTCAGCAGATAGGGGTGTGCGCGTGTGTGTGTGCACGCGCGCACACACACACACACACACACACATTAATGAAAGGTCCTCCACACCAATAAACAAAACCCTTTGCATGTTTTTATATGCCAAGTATACAGTATGTACCATTTACATAATTGATCACTTTATTTGTCCTGCAAAATGGGCTCTGGCTCCCAAAAGTTGATACCACAATATGTGTTTTAAGGTGTCCCATGGAACGCTTGTCTGGTTTTGCTGCAAACTGTCACAGCTATCCCTCTGGCATTTATTTTCGCATAGAAGACTACTGTAGCATCTCTCTGACATGCTACTTTTCTATATAGGGATAGGATAAGAAATCTTTTCTGAAAGAAGGGTATTCAATAACACGTACGTTCACCTGCAGTGCTGCAGACACAGGTTTTCCACTTGGTGAGGACCAGTTGATTGGCACCAAGTAACTGTCCCCTCACAATTCCTTTAGAAACTTTAGGCCTACTTCAGACTAATTAGCTTCCTTCTCTAGAAAAGGGCCCTTGTTGTGTGAAGAAAAAAAAAAAACCACTATTGAACTCCAACACCAATGTGAAGTTAATCAGCAGGTTTTATTGTAATACAACAATATATTTCTCACCTGTAAGCCTTCCCCAGAACTGTACTTGAAAAGGAAGATCTCTGACCCTGGGATTCCCACA
Organism: Lerista edwardsae; assembly: GCA_029204185.1. Lineage (NCBI taxonomy): Eukaryota > Metazoa > Chordata > Lepidosauria > Squamata > Scincidae > Lerista > Lerista edwardsae. The sequence goes on along the minus strand of JAJKFI010000035.1, from coordinate 10,576,329 downwards.
CAACAGGCCTCCTGTTCACCCTTTTAGGCTAAAGAGTTCCCCTCTTCAGGCCACAATTCTCAACAACGGCGGCTCTTCTGACCCCTCAGTCCTCAACAATAGCAGTTCCCTTTTTCCTGACAGAGATTCCTCCACCTTTATTTTCAAGCTCCTTAATATCTCGATTGCAGCTGTGAACCACACCCAAACGGGAAGTTAGCTCTGAACTTGCAATGGAAGCATTTTTAGCATCAGGGAATGCTAATTTTTAGCAACAACGTTGCTTCGGCGCAGGATTGTACCCTTAATTGTTTATTGGGATTTATACCCTATGATTGCCAAAACCTCAGGGTGACTCAGGTTTACCCCAAACTAATTCCTTGGTTCCAAACCCCCAACCTGAATTGTTTTCATTGAGATGCGTGTCCAAAAACCCAGCAGTTGGAATGCAACCTTACAAAAGATATTGTTCTAAGGCTAGTTCCTGTGAAATACCAGGAGGCAACCCAATTGATTTATTCTGCATTTTACTTCCAACAGCAAAAAATAATAAAAAAAATAAAAAAAAATACCAAGCCCTCAAACTGCAAACACAAGATATATAGAATACAATTCATCCCTTCAGGCCAACCTAAGTTTCATTGCTGTATCACTCTTTCCTTCCACTGTCAACAGAGGACCTGGTCAAATACAAACTGTACTCTGCACTCTTACTTTGCACAGGGACAGATCTTATTGGCAACCTAAGCCACCAAGGACAACATAGCACGGAAATGAACAGGTTAGATTCACAGATCAAAACAGATCAAAAGATCATCAAGGTTATAACCTCGGGGTTGCTGTGTATGATGAAGATTCAATTCCTATAGGAATATACAACCTTGTCACTTCCTGTAGTGTTAACAGAATTTCCTTAAACCTTGGATGCACACATAGGGGTGCAAATTTGGATGGGCATCCAGGTGTGTTCATAAAGATCCAGGAAGAAACTGAACAGATCTCCCTTGTTAAATCAGGAAATATTTGTTTCCCCTGACGACATCTCACATTTTTAAAATTCAAGTGAAAAGGTAATAATGTTATGTCAAAAAATGAATGTGGTATATGAGTGATACTCAGATGCAAACTCTGAATTGTGCAAAACTCAGGGTTTATTGAGTGATGGTTGACTGGGTTGCAGTAATGGGAGACTGCAAATCTGTGCAAAACATTAATATAAATCAATCTCAGGGTGCAACCCTAACCTGGAGTTAGGCCTGCACAGTTAGGCCAGCAAAGTTTGACTGACACAAGTAAAGTATGTTTGGACCACTCTCGGAGTCAGAGTGGCCAGCACACAGAGGTGCATCCTCCTCCTGATTCTGAGAGTGGTCTAAACACGCTTTACGGTGGCCCTTATGCCAGCCAAACTTTGCAGGCCTAACTCCAGGTTAGGACTGCACCCTTAATATATTTTATTATGTAGGAGCATAACCAGCAATTTTTAGATTGGCTTCCAGTACTGTATGTACTGCAAGGACATAACTGCAAGGACAAAGGATTCCATAATGTTTATTGGTCCAACAGGATAATTAGCCCTGGCAAGTGTTTGAAAAACAATGAAAAAACTGACAACAGTCCACTCCCAACAACTCTTTGCCAACAAAATTGCTTTTATAGAGTGAAGCAAATGAATATCTATCGGAAGAGATAAACATCCCAATCCGGTACACATTCCCACACAGTGTTGCAGTAGAACCAGCACTGACTGTGAGGCAGGTAAGGGGAATTTTGCAGCCTGGAGGTCTTTGCAGGGTAAGGGGACATTCACCCTTACCTCACAAAGGTAAGCCTCAGAACGCACAATAGGAAAATCCTAAGCCCATGCAATGGGCCTATTTGGACCTGCAGGAGCTAAATAGCTGGCACAAGTCTGTGCGCACCTGTGCTGGTGAATCTGGTCTGGAAAGGGGGATAAGATGCAGCTCACACCACTGACACCAATCCTGCCCTAACCCAGGCCCAATACGCCCACACTGCCGCATTGTCACCCTCCTCCCACCTCATTCTACCCACTCCGTAGGGGAACATGCACTATGCCAGCGCACCAGTTTGGTAGGATTAGGCCCAAAGACATCTAAGTGCCTTCACTCTGGGAATTCATACTTGCCTCTGAATATAGCTTGTACAATATAGCTGGCTGGCTGGCTGGCTGGTTTTTTAGACTCTTTATATTTTAGGATCCACGGGGCTTGTTTTAAATTGTAATTATTTTAATGTTGTTTTTAATTATTGTTTTTAATTGTAAATTGTGATTGTATTTTATTGTTATTTTATGGGTGCCTTGGGGCAGAAAGGCAGGATATAAATCAATTAAATAATAATAATAATAATAATAATAATAATAATAATATAATATTATGGTTCTTTTTCTCAGAACAGAAAAAAGGCTTTCATTTTAAAAGTGCCCTTTTCTCTTTTCAGTCAACTTTTGATGTAAAAGAATGATTTCCATTTGTGTTTTAATTTACTTTTAAGGGTCCAGTTTTGAAGTGCTCTAGACAGGCCATCACATAATGCTAAAAATTTAATAGCCTGAGTTCAAATCCACTAATCCACAAAACCCTAATCCAGGTAGGAGGCATATGAGCAAGGAATCAGTCTAGCCAATGGACCTTTGGTTTGATCCAACTGTGATGCACTATTGCCTCCAGTTTAGCTCTTATGCTTCTTCAGTTTCCTTCAAATTGTCATATTCCACAGCTATTTAAACGTGACATTAAACAGGTTTTCATTACCCAGGTATGTTAGTAATAAACATGAGATCAAGTGAAATGCATTGTTAAATTTCATTCATCCTTCAAGTCAAACTCTCTGCTGAAGTTTAAATTTTTACTCCATTGATTTTCATTCATTCATTCTGTATTTTAGAATTTTGGAGCATTTGGGGCAAATGAAATCCATAAAGGGCTGAAAAACTGAATTGGAAGATTCTGAGCTGAGGTCTATGACAAGTAGGGCTCAGGTGAAATAACACCGTTTTTCATGAAAATGATCAATAGCTTTAAGAAACACACCCTCTTTTGGGCTGATGGGCTAGGATGAGCTATGTGGCTGATCAAAAATAGCAAAAATGCTTAGCAATTGTATACTGCACTTTGATTGTGCAATGTTTTAATACAAAGCAGTTCTTACAACTACCCTGTAAAGTACATATTGTATTGCATTTTGGGCTTAGAGTGAGGGGCTTGCCTAAAACCACTGAATGACAGGCTTGGCTAAAACCAGCTAGCGAGGTCATGGCAGAGGCAAGATTCAAACTAGGGTCTCAGTGACATCATTACATAGCCAAATCTGTTTGGATACATATTGCTGAGATGTCATCAGTTCATTACATGATCCCTTGCTGGGATCTGCCATGTGACCCCGAATGCAATTATTCCAGAAAAGTGGAATACTAATAATGTGTTAGATGATCCAATAGGGACAAAGAAGCAGCAGCCCAGAAAAAAAATTGTGGCAAAGCAGCAACAACCAGTGGAAACAATGACAGCAAACAGGATTGAAAGTAGGTGATTTTTCAGACATTTGGGGTGTTTGAAGAGAAATGTTTCTACCCCACTGAAGTTGCTATTTTTAATCTGAAAATTGAAACAGGAGACTTTACAGCAGTGGTGTCATTCAAATGATTTAGGAACAGGAACTCACTTTTGATTGGCACTTGTTGGGAACCCGGAACCAGTCACGGAGCTCGTTAGGATCCGGAACACCCGTTCTGGTCCGTTCCCCCTGAATGACATCACTGCTTTACAGCCTTTATTATAACCTCTGGAGTCACTTTCGGTGCCTTCTCTCAGGGCCGGCTTTAAGCCAATGTGACCAATGTCATCACATCAGGGCCCGCGCTTCAGGGGGCCCTGCACTAGCAGGGTGAGCGTATTGCCTGTGGCTGCAGCTGGGATCTCTATGGGCTGTAAGTTAGTGGGGTGAGTAGAGCAACTTTACCTTGGTCTCTCCCACCTGCCTCTGTCTCTGAACAGCCCAAGATGGGCCACCTGGAAGCTGTTGGCGGTGATGTTATGATATCACCACCAACTACTTCCACATGCCATGCTTTGCACATGGCACGAATAGAGCAATTCTTGGTGAGTGGGGGCCCCGGCAGCAAGGGTTGGGGGCCCCACAGGAATGCCCCACATTGGGTCCCGCTGATGCTAGAGCCAGCCTTGCCTTTCCTAAAGTCCAATGAAATGCTTTCAGTGGTGTTGCTCAAGACACGTCTGACCTAACAAGAAACATGGAATGCAGAAATGTCATCTGAATCCTTCCTTTTGACATAGGTCTTTGGAGCAATTTTGTTCAACTCAAGAGGCCTGTACTTTTCAGAGAAGTTCTAAGAAGCATCTGTAGTCTTCTGCGAATAAATGAATCTTACCTCTGAACTTTGGGAGATTAACCAGACTCTAATAAAAATGTCCTTATATAGTTTTTAATCTGTTCTGGCAGATATGTGGCATAAAGATGTTAAGTTCTTAATATCTCTTGGGAAAGCATCCAAATGTCAGGTTGTACAGTATAGTGCCTTTTTTTTTTTTTTGCAAAACCCAGAAGACTAGTTTACAGAAAAGAATGCAATACCAATGGAGATCATTATGGATTACAAAGCAGCTTCTGAAAATGTCAGCGGTAAATAGCCAGCAAATCCCTTATTATCAATATCAGGGCATTGATATACAGTAGAAAGACATATATGATACTTGCAAATCCATATCACTCAAACACTGTGATCTGTAGTAATCCCATCAGACTGGAGCAAAACACAGTTCTAATACATGTGGGATATGGGCTTTATAAATGACTGAGAAACTCATATGAAGTTTCAGGAACTCCTACAGACTTGATTTTAATTGAGTTCTAAGGAAATGTACTTTGAGTTTTTGTTTCTCCTTTCCTCACCTTTGGTCTCATCAAAGAGATCATATCCTCCTGCTTATATTTGCTTCCAGTCGGGAAGTGAGCTTTTGCAAACTGTAGTCCTTCCAGTGTGTGTGTGTGTGTGTGTGTGTGTGTGTGTGTTAAAGTGGAAAATGTCCCACTCCTGCAGTGCACCTTCTATCACCTGATTCAGATGCTAGTGCTGCACGTGCCTTTTGTCCAATGCTATGTATTTTACACCTTTTAATGGTAATATCACCTTGCTGTGTGTTATGTGAAAAGATTACCATATTTTGTTGAGTTTGGTTGCATATGAATGAGCACTGATGGTTAGTTGAGGTGTCTAGATTTAACTGAAGATGGTTGCTTGCAGCACCCCCAGATGGAAGAGGAAGGGACCAGGATAAAGAGGGAAGAGGGGTGGATTGCCTGTCTTCTTCCAGACTTCTTAGCACTACAGTTCTTTTGGGTTGGGGTTGGTAACTCCTTCCCCTGCCTAAGATGCTGGATGTCAGAGGGATCATAGGAGACGGGGTTGAATCAGCACCCCAGTCATCTTCCTCATGGCAGACACAGCAGACGTCCCTGCCTCTAGGGATTAAGCTGGGCTGCACACAGAGGCTACATTGCTGGGGAGCTTTCATGCAAGCCTAGGTCTGTTTGTGAATGTTTCCCACTTGGGGGAACAACTTAGAAGTGCCTGGCTTCTCCATTTCTTGCCTTTCAGATTTCTGCCTGTGTTTCTTCTGTTTTGAGGGTGGGTGGGGAGCTTCCATGCAAACCTGGGTCTGTTTGTGGGGAGAAGTCAACCTGTGGCTGGATTGCCTGAGGTTGGGGGTTGGCTGCAAAGATGGGCTCATGTGTGTGTGTTGTAACAAGGCAATAGATGGGGAAAAGTGATGCATTGACTGAGCTACAGAGGCTTATTTGCAAAGCGGGGGAGGAGAACCTTTCCCGTCCATCCACCAGAGGCTTCCATTTAGTGTGGCAGGAGATTTCCTGAAGAGTTTTGGATGGGGTTCAAAAATACATGAAAGCCTAGGGGCCAGGCCATGGATTAATACGGCCCTGCCTATTTGGAAGGTTCTTACCTGGAGACTTGTGGATCCAAATGGATTTCTGATGGCTTTGGGGGACTTTTCTGCTACTCATGTTGGTGATTCTGCTGAGCGATCTCTGGAAAGGGAAACTTATTAGAGTGATTGACACGATCACTGCTGAATGTTTTCTGCCCTCCCGTGGAGCCAAATCTCCTCTTTGGTTCTCCATGGAACTAAGTGTGATGTAGCAGCAGGGCATACAACTAGAACAGTGGGGGTGGTGGAAGGAAGACTTACAATGAGTCTGACTGCAGGTCTCCTCAGAGTAAGGGGACAGTTAGGTCCTTACCCCGAAGTAAGCCATAGCAGGCACAGCGGGGTCAACAAAGGGCTGCACACAACTGTCCAATCCTCAATAGGACTGGGCTGTCAATAAAATATATCCAGGCCTTTCTCTATATTCTGTACCTTGTAATGTGATGATTTCCTTTTATTTCATCATCTGTTATATGTATATAACTGTATATTATACAGTTATATAATAACTGTATAAGATTTAGTCGAGAGGCAGAAGATTTAGTCGAGAGGGTTAATGCCTCCGTTTGCCTGAAGATAAGAGCTGAAGATCTGAAGGTCGCCAGTTCGGGACAGCCGGAAGTCTCTGTGAGCAGCAGACCTCGTTAATTGCGGCTGATTAACAGCTGAGCTTCCGCTGCCTTGTGTGAGGGGGAGTTGTGCCGAAGTTCAGCCGCTTCTCTGGTGGGAGCAGGGAAGCCGCTTATCAGCCAGCAGAAGACAAACGGGTGGCCAGAAAGAAGGACTAAATCCAGAAAGATCCATCTGTATGTGTGTAGTTCTTGAAAGATAGAACATTTCTGTATAAATTGTAAAAACCTTCAGGTTTCTGAATAAAGTCTGCCCATGTAAACCGCCTTGAGTTATAGTCATTAGAGAAATCTGGTGACCTAAGAAAGGCGGTATATAAATCCAAGTATTATTATTATTATTATTATTATTATTATTATTATTATTATTATTA
>JAJKFI010000035.1:10464184-10569347 GCA_029204185.1 Lerista edwardsae | reverse complement strand
TATTATTATTATTATTATTATTATTATTATTATTATTATTATTATTATTATATAGATAGTGTCACCGAAGCAATGAACATGAAATTGGGCGAACTCCGGAAGCTAGTGGATGACAGGCAGGCCTGGCGTGCTGTGGTCCATGGGGTCATGAAGAGTCGGACACGACTTAGTGACTGAACAACAACAACAAAAACTGTATACTAAAAAGTCAGCATTCAATAGACTATACTTCAGACAACAGGCAAGCACTGATTTGGAATATGTCGAGCTCTGAATTTTATTGTCCAATACGTATGAAATTAAGCTGTGTTGGGAGAACTGCGTGACCTAAAGTTTGGCTCAGTATCTGATAAAGAGATTCTCTGATGTCTGAACTATAACCAAATGATTACAATGAGGCATGTACTCTTGGGAGAGTTATTTCATGGGCAGAACAGAACAGCATTTGGAGCCCTTTGTGGCAGGAAAAATCTTCCCTGACACAAATGGCACTTTGGATTCTGCTGGGGAAGCTGCGAACAACCCCAACGACAGCTCTCAAGGGTCCTCACAACCAGCCACCCATGCACAGAATGCCAGGTGCGCAGCTTGCTGGGGCAGCAGACCCCAGAAGCAGCTGGCTGTGATGACCCTTGGGAGCTGTAGTTGGGGTTATTCGTGGATTCCTCAGTGGAACGTAAACTGCTGTTCATGCCAGGGAAGGATCAGGGAGACACCAGAACCGGCCTGTGGGCTGGAGTTTGGAGCCCCCTGGAATAGATCATCAGGCCCAAATCCAAATAATGGTGCAATTTGTTCCATGCGCCCAAGTGGACTTTGGGTTTCTGTTTCTCAGACACTCCCTACTCCTCTTGCCTCTCTGTATAGAGTCATTGAGGGAAGTGAAAAACAGCTGGGGGCCTGCTGTTGCCTGGCAGCAAGAACAAAGGTCAAAAAATCCTACTCGGCGAGCCCAGGCTCCTGGATACATTTCCCGTTTAGCTCTTTGGAGACTGGCTTACATCTCTGTGAGAGAGGCCATGTTACTTCACACTTCAGGTCCTAGGGGTAGAAGAACCGACTAATCTGTGTCTGGCCACAGAGCTCTGTTTTGATGTTCCTCTCTTGATGTTCCTCTCAGCTGTGAAGGGCCTAGTCAGCATTTTTGGTTGCACGTTCACCATGCTGTTTTGCTTAATTAATTCAGACCCACAAGCCTGAAGGAAAAAGAAGTTATTGCGCCATTATTCACTCCAAATCATGCTTTCTTGCCATTAGACAATTACATTAAAAATGGTAATTTTGTTGAAAAATCCATATTTCTTCACATTAATTGATGAGGCTCATCAATTCCAAGCAGTGATTGATTCACACTGCTTGGAGGTCTTGTTAACCAACCACATGATTGTTATATATTTTTAATTCCTTCTGACTATTTGTATGAAAGGGTATTCACCCCAAACAGTAACTTGCCATCAAACACAGTGAAAACATTTACAATGAAAATTAACTGGAAAGAATAAAATCACCAAGTAAGAAAGAAAACAGGATTCTCACAGAGTGCTTTTTAAAATCAACTGTTGTAATGGTGAACTTGAAGATCCACAAATTTAAAAAAACCCACAGGTGAATAAATTCTAATACTAGCAACCTGCAGATGATATTTGCCAGTTCGTGTGAATTAATATATATAATTCAGCTCTGCGCTGCACACCAGGAGCTCAGTTCTATTCCTGCCCCTAGACCCTGTGTGAGGCTTTCCCTCCTGCATAGTTTTATCTCTTGACTCTCAGTATCCAAAGCTAAAATCCATCCATCTTCTGGAGACTGGAAAAAAAAAAGATCCACAGAGAAAGCGGGAAAATGGTTGACAATGACGTTTGTTTTCTTATCAATTGTTTATAGGGACTGAGTTTCAGGGACGTGTAGTGACTGACTGGGCTATCAGCTCGTGTCACCCAGCCCAGTGGCCCAGAAGTGATGTCACTTCCGGGTTACCTCGAGAAGCGACCACTCCGGTGGCATAAAGAGGTCCAGTCACGCCTCGGCATCTACATGCATTATTGCATAATGTTGGTTTGCATTTCAATTGGTAAAGTCACAGGGAAACCTTTAGCTTTTCCTTTATGCCTCGGAACACCAGAGGGAGCAATGGCAGAAGTGAAGTAAGTGTTGCGGGCTTCTCTGAAGTTCTTGATAAGCCACTGTGAGAAACGTAATGCTAGACAAAGATGGGCCTTTGGCCTGATCCAGCAGGGCTTTTCTTATGTTTCTAGCCATGGCTAAACAATGTGAAGCAATCGGCAGCATTACGGATGTGTAGCCACAGAAGGACGTGCTTAGCACTATAAAGAAGATCATATGACAAAACCAGGAAGTGTTTATAATACATTATCATAAAGCATAACACTGTGTAATTCACATCAATTCTTTGCAAGATTATCAGAGCAGATTGCCCCCCTAAAGTGCCACCCTGCTGTATTCTTGGATGGAGGTGGCAAATTGGGTGTAATTCTCTGCTTTACTGCTGCAAATATGAGTATTGGCAATTATTTTGAAAAAAGGTGGCCTCTGTTGATACAACTTCAGTCAATAAAAAAATAACCCCAGAATGAATTATTAGAGCGGCAGTTAATTTGGCTGTTCTGCGACTGTGTAGATAAACTCCTTGAATCTCATTAATTGTTTTCCAGTAGTGAACAGAAAACTGTATTCCCAAAGAATCGAGCTGAAATTGGTATCTCATATTCTTAAAATTAACTGCTGGGGAAAAAAAGAAAAGAAAAGAAATGTATAACCTGGTGGATAATGTTAGCGTTTAATACCGATGGGAAATGGTGTGGATATAAAATCCCTGGTATTGAATTAATATAAAAAGTGGCAGTTCTCGCTTGAGAATGCCGCAGCCCCTTAGATTTTGTTTCTTACACCTTGCTGAGCACCCATTCAATATGAGTAATCATTCAGAATGATACCTATGGACTAATAATGCTCAACAGCCCTCTGGTTAATTTTGTGGTTAGTGAATTGGGAAATTGTGGCGATGCACCATGAAAACATTGAAAAGGAATAAGTTATCTTAGATTCAGCTGCTGGTAAAACCTGGAATCAAAGCACATAATATTCAAAGACAAAACTTAAGCAGTTGGGGATAGATCAGGCATTTTTTACCGTGTTGCCTTGGGCTTCTCAGAAGCTTTTCATAGGTTCTTCATTGTGAAGATGAGAAATAGTAGACAGAGGGTCCAATCCTATCCAACCTTCTAGTACTGATACAGCCAAAATGCAGCCCCAAGGTAAGGAAGCAAAAGTTCTCTGACCTTGAGGAGGCCTCTGTGATTTCCACCACCCCTACCATCACAGGATGCAGTACACATACCCTGTTGGTACGGCTGCATCGGTGCTGGAAATTTGGATAGGATTGGGCAAGGTAGCTTGACCAGCATCACTAATCTTCCCCTGAAGTCCAAATGAGTTTTGGGTGTGTGCTTTCAGTTCCTAAGGCATGCAAGTGAGGCCCAAAAGGTCTGACCAATAGCCAGTCTGAGTGTGCACACTAGAACAGTTCCCAGAATCCTCTGCAAGAAACAATGCATATTTGTACACGCAGATTTGTAAGCTGATGTAGAAGGAGTTCCCAGAAACTACAAAGTTTGGAAACCTATTGGGACAGAGCCTGGAGCCGAGAGGGAATCAGCGTAATTGGATATTACCCATGATTAGGGGGTGCCGTGGTTCAGGGCAAGAGGTCCATTGGCCGCCTTTTCATTCTTTTTAATTAATAGGCTCCTGTAGCTATTGTGCAGGCTGAGGTGAGAAGTGTAGACAGGCAATTGCCTGCAGCATCAGAATGTTATTGTGTCTCCCACCGACTGAACTCTGCGGGAAGCACAATAACTTTCTGTTTTGGTTGCCAGTTACTGCCTGCCTGCACTTCTGCCATCACAAGTGTAACATGAACCACATCCTGGGGCTCACAGTTCTATGACCAATTTGCTTCACCCTCTCTCCTCAGTCGATGATCTCTTGGCAACATTTGCCTGTTGTGCTGATTTATTTCGCATCTTTTACTTCTAACAATATGCATAACTTGGTAATTCTGTTTTATGTGTAAGGCTACGCTGCTGGCATTTTCTCTGTCTTTTTGGCTGTCAGTGTGGCTGCTGTGCCCCGATTAGGCCGGGAGGGCTCAGGCACTATAATTTTTGGCTGAGCAAAATTTTAAAGGATCTCCGCGCACAGTGAAGCCTAGGCCTGAGAAACTGAACAAGCAGTTCGTGCATAAAAGCGGCTATTATTGAACAAATGAAAATTGAGCCTCATATTGTGGGCTACAAGCCATTTATTAAGGTATTGTAATTTGTACAGATACAGAGATCTTGCAGACTGACAACAGATACACCAGCCATTTTCAGGTAGGAATCTTTTTAAAAAAATAATATCAATCTTTTATATCTATGCCTCATATTTAGCCAGGACTGGCTCCCTAAACTGTTTACCAATTCAATCATAAAAAATATACACAGGTTTATGAGAGGGCAGGAAGGGGGCAGAAGAAACTGCAGACAGATTCTGGGGCTGGCTGATGGTAAAGATACCAGCCAGCTCATATAGCCCCTCCATTATCAATCACTATCAATCAATCACTAGTATTTATATACCGCCTTTCAACACAAAGTTCACAAAGCGGTTTACAGGCAAATAATAACATTAAAGTTAAATGGCTCCCTGTCCCCAAAGGGCTCATAATCTAAAAGAATGGAGAACACTACCAGCAACAGCCACGAGAAAGACACTGTGCTGGGGTGAAGAGGGACAATTGCTCTCCCCCTGCTAAATATAAGAGGACACCGCTTGAAAAAGTGCCTCTTGCCCAGTTAGCAGGGGTTAATCATTGGTGTGGAGAAAGTTGAGAGATATAATGTTCAAGATAATAATGTTCAAGAGAAATTTGGGTTGTGTGTGTTTTTCTGCTAGAAAATAGCCAGAAATGATATTTTTAGCAGGATTCTAATGTGTTTCTAGCTCTTAAAAAACAAAAAAACCCATGACAAATGGCATCCAGTCATTAGACTCAAATGCATGGAAGCCACCATTTTGTACAGTGATGTATGGTGGCTGTCGTGTTTCTGTCATTTGAAATGAACTGCAGGGAGGCCACCATCTTTAATAGCTTTGAGCTAGAAGGAAAGATAGTTAGCGTGGTGAGCGTGCTAGCAGCAGAAGATGCAGAAGAGATACCGGCAACAGACACCGGAAAAGATGCCATGCTGGGCAAAGAAAGTCAAGAGTATGTTCCCTGCTAATTATAAGAGGACACTGCTTTAAAAGCTGTCTCATAAGAACATAAGGAGGGCCTTGCTGGATCATGCCAAAGGCCCATCTAGTCCAGCTTCCTATATCTCACAGTAGCGCTCTAGTGTCTTGTGTGCCCTCAGGGGGCACACAAGACAACGAGATGTCTGCATCCTGTTGCCACTCCCCTGCATCTGGCATTCCAAGATAGCCTACTTTTAAAGTAAGGAGGTTGCACTATACATCATGGCCTATAGCCTGCGATGGATTTTTCCTCCAGAAATCCCTAATTTAAGACACATAGGCCAGATGCCATCACCACATCACATGGCAAAGGTAATTAAAAAGGTAAAGGTTTCCCCATTACTGAAAGGTCTAATCATGACCAACTCTAGGGGGTGGTGCTCATCTCCGTTTCTAAGCCGAAGAGCTGGCTTTTGTCCGAGGAAAAGGTTCCGTGGTCATGTGGCCAGCATGACTATATGCCAAGGTGCACGGAATGCTGTTACCTACCCACTACTCACATTATACATGCTTTCGAACTGCTAGGTTGGCAGGTGCTGGGACAAGCGACGGGAGCTCACTCCACCGCATGGTCTCAAACTGCCAACGTTCCAGTCAGCAACTCAGTGGTTTAACCCACAGCGCCACCACATCTCATCTACAGATTAGTTACCCACTGGGTAAAAAAAGTATTCACTTTTATCCATTCTCCCAACATTCAATTTTAGTGGACACTCTCTTTGCCTTGTTAGTAGGGGTTGGCATTGTTGGGTAGCTATCAAGGAGGACATTCAGAAGGACTCACTGCAGATCCCTTAGGCTGCCTCTGTGTCCACAACTTCATCCCCTTGGTCACAAGTGTTGGTCTGTCACTGCCTACTCCTCTCTTTCACTGCATCTACCAAGGTAAGTTCCACCACTACCAACCTAGCAGGAGGGAGCCTAGGTAGGGTGGTTTGCCAAGGAGCTGGCCCTGGGTGACCTTGTTGAAATAGTCCTAGAGTAGAGCCCTTTCTAAACCTTCCCAGGATGCCTGTGGGGGGGCGGGGAATAGATCCTCCCTTTCTAGAAAGCAAAGCAAAGAAGGCTTTTAGGGTGTGAACAACAGATATAAAGGGATCATCCTAAGACCGTTTACCCTCCTTCATAGAAACACAATTCCCATGTTATATCTCAGGACAGAAAATTGAAGCACAGAACAGAACAGAACAGGGGCCAGGAACTTCTGGTTTCAACATTGGCTTATGAGCAACTTTTCTCCCTATTTAAAATGCTGAACATGTAAGCTTCAGCATCTTTAATGCCACACAACAGATTTCAGGCCAAGACTTTAAAAACAATGTTTTCCCCTTGAAGCTAGAGGAGGAATGATAGGTAAGCAGAATTTAATAATCACTCAAGTTGGGATTTGTACAGAAGAAATCATTTTTGCTATCCCCTTGGTATTTCTGCTGCCAGGTTAGCTGCCCTTTTCTGTTTGTTTAATATTACAAACTGTTTGTTTGTTGGGGAGAAAAAAGGGGGCAGGTATGAGTGGAGGTAAAACCGAGGGGAGCATTGTTTTACTTATTTGGAGCAGTTCACAACCACCTTAAAACAATCTCCCTTAACCCCTTTCAAATACCAACATTGAAGAGATCAGCATAAGGTTCTCAAATCTGTTACTTGCATGGCATTTCCTAATACTTCTGACCCCTTTATGTCACTAACAGATAGGCTTTGAACAGTGGTGGAATGTGTGTTCTACCAGTGCTGGCTGCCAGAAACCAGCCATAAAGCACCTTCTCCTCAGCCAGAGCCTTCTCCTTTGTGTCACTACAGCGCCAGCAGCCCACCAAGGAAGGTAAGATGGCAGTGAGAGGAGGACTCAGGGGAAGGGCAGAATGGTAGTGGGCAGGAGGCAAAATTGGGCAGATAGGGGAGGAATAGGGGTGATTGTATGCAGCATGCCAGATCCTCACCCCTCTGGCACCAGCCTCCTCACCCCCTTCCTCTCCTTGGACCTGCGCTAGTGAAATCACTACCGCAGGTCCAAGGAGACCCATTGTGGGATGGGAGGCTTATGCGGGGAAAGAGGACAAGTGTGGCAATAAAGGTCAATGAAAATTCCAAGCTGTGAGAGCACATCCATTTGGATCAGAACATTGGGATTTGGACAAAACACTAAGAGCTCAATCCACTGGATTGCGCAACGCTGATGTAACATTGGTGCTACACCATTAGCGCCAATATGGGAGCACCAAGCAGCACCCCCGCGTCGGTGCTAATGCTCCTGGACCGGCACTAGCTATACTCCCGGACTGGGGCTAGCAAACAAGACTGGCTCGGGCGGCTCTGGGTGGGAGGGAGGGCGGAACTGGGCAGGGGTGGGTGTAACTGAGCGGGCTGGTAGGCAGGACCTGTTGGGTGCTGGCTTGGGACCTGGCCATTAGGCCACATCTTAGGCTTCCAGGCCACATGGCACTGATTCATGCTGCATGGTCGCCTCAGTTCTGCGCAGTGCCATATTAACCCATGGCTAGGCCTCTAGGCTTTCAGGTATTTTGGGCCCCCTCCAAGACTCTTCAGGATCAGGAGGACATGCTCCTAGTCCTTGTCATTATCCCTTGTTACTGTTCCTCTCTGCTCCTCCCATCTCCCTCCAAGTCACAAGCCAGTGGGCAGCTTGTGCCACAAGTTCAGCTGGCACTACCGGGGAGGAAGGGGGGATGTGTCAGTCTTGTGTCACCTGCCTCCAGGAGCTGGGTTGGTGGGCAGCTGAGTATGCAGGCACTGCTTGGCCCTGGCGCACAGAACACACTCAGCGTTGCGCCATCCACTCACAGAAGTGGGGCCAGGCATCCAGCTGCACAAGCGCCACTCAGCCCCTATTTGCTGACTGTCCCCAGGTCTTGCAGGCCGGGCCGGACCAGGCCATACCCTCATGGAAGCTCTGCATTGCCACAGCTTGGCTCCCTGCGGCAGGGGCGGACTGCTTGTAGCCAGTGGTGTCATTCAAATGATTTAGAAACAGGAACTCTCTTTTGTTTGGCACTTGTCGGGAACCCGGAACCAGCCACAGAGCCCATTAAGATCCGGAACGCCCGTTCTGGTCCGTTGCCCCTGAATGACATCATTGCCTTCGCCACCCTGGGAATCCGGAGTCGCTCCCTTTAACCCTCTGAGTGCCGGCCAACCAAGAAGAAAAGCTCTTTGCAGAGGACTTGGGAGGGAGGAGGAGGGAGAGTGAAGTGGGCGGAGTCAGCCCTAATTTTAACTAGTGGAACTGAGTTCCCCCGCGTTCCCCCTGCATGACATCACTGCTTGTAGCCCTCTGCCAAGAGTGACAGGACCCATCTCGAGCCTTGTGCTCCAACATTAGGATGGGTTAGGGCACCGATAACAGTGCAAAATTGATGGTCCCTAGTCCCTGCTGGCCCCTAGGCTTCAGCCTAGTCAGCCTAATGAATAATACAGTCTTGGTTCTGTGCCCACGATTTCACGGGTGCAGATTTGAGGAGCACATTGGGGAGGCTGGCATCTCCCCATGTACAAGGGCACAAATGTGCCCTTGCGCTGGGGAGGCTCCAGTTGCCTGCAAGCTGTGCTGGATATAGCGCAGGCCTGCCAGCCGGCCTGCTCCTGCACAGCTTTGGATTGCCTTGTAAGTTAATTCTGAACAGTCAGGCAAGCAGACTCTAGTATGCAATGATGATGCTTTGGGTGCATGCCAGGGCCTAGCGGTCTCTCCATAGGGTATAGCCTGTATGCAGGGCCGACATAGCCCAATTCCTCAAATCCCACAAGTTAAAGTGCATATTATGCACAGTATTTGAGAATCCAGCAAATCAAACTCGTTGCTGTTGCATTGCCTACAAGTTGCTTTGTGTCAGCTGGCAACTACCTCAAATAGTTGGGGAAAGATCAGAGGTCACATTTTCACCTGGCATTTGCTTATGCCAGTAATTATCCATACTTTCTTCTCAAAGACCAGCAGTGACCAGCAATACTTGTTGGGAAGCAATGAAGAAATCTGCTGTGCCGTCCTCTGTGCTGTGATATTTCAGCAATACATGGCTCTGTATCTGTTCAACTGATGTGCAAGGAGAAGTCTGGAGTTCATCCTTGGTGCATTCCATTGTGATAACTGAAGTTTTGATAATGGAGAGGGATATGTGGGTTATGGGGATAGGAGGGTAAGGCAAAGGGTAAGGTTAGTATCCACAGGCTTACCTCAGGCTAGGCTAGACTGGTTTGGAATCTCATATGTAAGGGATTGTTTTCCGTAAATTAATTTAGTTTTAGAAGCTGGTTAAAGCTGGTTAGAGCAGAAAAAAAAATCTAAGCAAGACAATTAAGTTAGCACAAATCATCTGACTGCTGCTTCCTTTTGCTAATATAGCTCTGATTGACAGGCAGAGGTTTGTGGAGCTCAGATTCTTATTGTTCATTCTTGCAAGAGAGAAACTAAGCAGGATATCACGGCTTCCCCTTCCATGTTAATCAGAGTTGCAATTTCCCTCATTGACTAGAATAATGGAAGGTGGACCAGGCTTGTTTCTCAATAAGCCATTGGGCAGAATACTACTGGTACATTTGGCCTTATATATCTTGATCCATTCATGGTCCAACCATATCTCCCGCCAGTTTATGTGATGCAGTGATGCTGTCAGAGCATGCATTGCATCCTGTAGGGATGGAAGACCAGATGACCTGGGAGAAGTAAGTCAAAATACTTTCTACTTATCTCTTCACAGGCTGTCTGGCCTACAATGGATCTCCTTGGACCTATGCCAGCTATTTAGCTGATGTAAATCAGAGGATCCTCAAGGGGGCATGTCAGGCTGGGAAAAGGGAGATTGGATCTGGGTGTGCACTGGTGCTGCTGAGATCCACTTCCTCTCACCCTCAAACTGCCTCTGCCTGCCCAGCTTCTCCACCAATCATCCCCCAATCATCTCCTAAACCACCCTCCATTGAACAGCCTCCACTGCCACCTTATCTACTCTGGCAGGGCTTCTGTTCACTGCTGTCATGTGTGCAGGGCCTCTGGCTGTTTGCATTGGTGGCCCGACAGCACACAACAGTGGTGCAACTTTTACAACGCTATACTGGGATTTATGGCGATGGACTGCAAGATCTGCCTCCATAAACCAACAATAGAATTGAGCTATTTCTGTCTTACTTTATTGTAAAATGAAAGCTGGGAATCTGGTTCAACTAAAGGTCCAAATGGGCACTAAATAGCACGTTGGGGAAAAGCAGGTCATATGATAACCCTGACCGGACAATAGTGATGGGTAGTGAATCCAGAATCATCTCATTTCCAAGTTGATAGTATTGACCTGATTTTGTTGATTTGGTGCCTACCCCATGGAATTCTCCCCTTTCCCCCACCAATATGTCTTTTACTATTACTTAACTAACAAGGTAGATCAGAAAAATACTGTTCATATACTGGACCTGTTTAAAAGGCAGCTTTTCTCTTATCTGGCATTTACCTTTCCTTAGAGTGCAATCTTAACGTGTGCTGGAACAGGCAGGCCATTAGGCCTGCACTGTACCCAACACAGATGAGGAGCGGGCTTGGGCACAACATGGAGTAAGGCGATTTTAGTCCCCTTACCCCTTGTCACGTGCCAGCTAGTCCAATAGGGCTACTCAGATCTGTGCCTGCAGTTTTGAAGGTGCAAACCCGAGCGACTCATGTAAGGCCTGTTGGGTCTGGGCCGGGGGTTAGGATCTGATCTGTCAGCCAGTCTGGTCCTATCCCCTTCCTGGACCTGATTTGCCTCCCGATCAGCCCACAAATACCCCTCCCCAGAATTCCCTCCCACCCCTCTCTTCAACCCCCTGTGCCAGCCTGCCCATCCCGGCACAAACTCATCCTGTCCTGGCACAGTTGCTCATCCTGTCCTTTACAGCACATTCATGACATTCACTTGGAAAGGGGTTAGGCTTGCACTGCCCATCTGTCTTAATCTGAATTGCCTTAAGTATGCTTTTACAGTACAGTTTCCTCAGTGTACAAAAAGGGGACCGAATCCAGATAAATAAATACTAATAAAATACTAACTTTTAGAAAGGAGCTTGTGCAGGGAAGACGAAAGGGCTTCTGCTTTTGCAAAGTGTCTGAGAGAAAACAGGTGGATAACGAGAAGACGGAGTCTTTCCACCTCTGGCTTTAATGTGGGATTTAGCTTCAAAGCTTGCTTTGCTCCCCTTTGTGACCTTGCAATCTGGCCTTTCGTTGCTTGGATTTTTTCCTCTCATGAAGATTAGAGAGATATTTTAAGACAACCTGGAAGGCAGACGGTGTTTGGAGGGGCAAGCTCCTTTGACATGAAAACAGCAACGTCTGTGGAGCGAGCAGGATTTTTTTTTATTTATTCTGCACCTCTTTTGGTCGTTTCAAGTCTTTGCACTTGACAAAGGGAGCTCTCTTAGCTCTGCACTCACTTCCCATCCCATCTATGCTACAGCTCTCTCTCTCTCTCTCTCTCTCTCTCTCTCTCTTTCATGGGCTTGATTCTATGGGTTGTGATGACAGAAGAGATAGCATATTCCTGGAGCCATCAACATTCACTAATAAGCGATGACAGAAGTCAGAAAGGGAAATCGTCTCGCCAATAAATAAAAAATGATTTGCAGTTAGATCACTTAAGCCCTCCTTTGTAATGTGGGGGGAGGGAATGCTCAGGCACGCTGACATCAGCAAAATAGGTCTCTCCTTCTTCACTCCTGAATTGACACACAGATTGGAATTGCACCCTTCAGCTTAGTGTTCTGCCTTTTGCAGTTGTGTAACAATACAAATGACGGAGGGAGAGGCTTTTTTCATCGCTTGTGTGGTACATCTAACACGAAGCAAGGCTCTGGAGACCGACAATGACAAACCACGCAGCTGGTGTAAAAAGAGATATTCTGGGTCGATGAATGAATGGCTGTCAGAGCCCAATGCTGGGAGCATGCCATGTGCTTTTGTCCCAGCGAGTGGTGCAATTGAGCTAAGCTTCCCTACAGACCGTTTTTTGTGCAAGGGACTCCTTATTAAATTAAAAGGAGAAAATAGTAATAATAATAAACACCCGTATTACAAATTGCAGGTCATTATTTGATACAACTGCATAGCTTTGAGAAAGGATGGCAGCTGAAACATTTAAAGGGAATACCATTGCTCTGGCCAATTTGCTTCTCATTAGCTTGGGGTTTTCCCCCCTTTCTCTGCAGACATGAGTTATGCCTGTATTTTCCATGATTAATATTTTCACAGAAACGGTAGTTTGTACTCAGATGCAGTCTGTGTAAATGATTTTCTGAGCATCAGGAACTGTCCCTGAAACCCGTAATTTTGAATCCCGTAGTAGGATTTTGTGCTGGACGTTCTCAGGCATGTTCCCATAGGTGAACTGAAATGCTGAGGGCTTGTCTATGCCATTAAGTGGTGTTTATTAAAGACATTCACTCTCCCCAAGAAACTCTGGGAAGAGTAGAGGAGCAAGGATCTCCAAAGGAGAATTCTCAGCACTTTATCACATTCTATAATCACAATGTTCATGATTCTTTGTGGGATGCTATAACAGTTAAAGTGACCTAAAACAGATATGAAAGCGTAGATATGCCTTGAATTGTATTATCTTGGAATATCAGACACTTAAGTTCTATGTATCATTGCTAAGGCCTTGACTAGCATATGAGTATTCCAGAGGCAACCAAGAAAATATACAGAGAGATTCTGCCCACTTATGAAGGCAGATCAAGATGATCATATGATCAAGAAGAAAGGGAGAGCTACAACCTTTCCCTGATCAAAGATACCCCAGCATAAGGCGAGAGTACTGAAGACAGGCATTTTTGTTATATAAAGGCGCCCCTTTGCAGCCACAGGGGATCCATTATAGGACCCACCCGTGGATACAGAAACCATGAATACGGGAGAACTCTATTTCTGTGGCCCACCACTCCCCACCACATATTAACATTGTTTATTTGCATACCACTAAGAAATGTTTTTCTTTTACACATAAGCATGAAAGTTTATAGCGATGTGCAGACAGGCTGCAGGCTGCCTGAATACATGAAAAGACTAGATGGAATGCTAACAGGAAGCAGGAAGTTAAGTGCTTCCTACTAGCATTCACTCTAGTCCAGTGGTTCTTAAACGTTTTAGCACCGGGACACACTTTTTAGAATGATAATTTGTCCAGGACCCACAAGGAGTGATGTCATGGCCCGAAGTGCTGTCATTGCCCTCTACTCTGCTTTCCTGAGAATGCAGCAATAAATTGGGTTATTTCTCAACCATTTTACAATAGCAAAGTGCATCAGAAAGAAAAAAAAGCCTATTTACAACGTTGACACAAACAAAACAACCACACAGCCCTCCCCCTTTCCAGCATCCTATTTGCCCATATTTTCAATGTGGCTGCTCTAGGTGCTTTGTATTGTGACACATTTGAAATTAGCTCGCGAAGTGGGTCCTGACCCACAGTTTGGGAACCACTGCTCTAGTCCCTTCAATCATTCAGGCTACCTGCAGCCTAGTTGCAAAAATGGCCTCTATTTTGCTGATTGTATGCATCAAGGCTAGCCCCCCCCCAGGCCGCTCTGAATGCTGGAACACCCTCCCCCCACCCTGAGCTGCCCTCCCTCCTGCCTTCCCCCTGCCCAGAATAGCCTGTGCGTCAGCTGAACTCACCCAGCACAGGAGCGGCTTATTGGGCGCCCACTCTGGTGTTGCAGCGTCAACGCAGGTGCCTGCGTTGGCGTTGTGCGCCTTGTGCTGGTGCTAACATGCTTTACAGCACATTCATGACAGCACTCGGCCAGCACAAGTGGCTTGCACCGGCCAAAGGCGTGGTTAGGATGGTGCCCTCAATCACTCTCGGAGCACAATCCTAACCCGGAGTTAGACCGGCACAGTTAGGCCAGCCACTTGGACACAAGGGACAAAGTATGTTTGGACCACTCTCAGAGTCAAAGAGGCCGGCACACAGACAGACACAGAGGGAGGGAGGAGAGATGTATACACCCTGGCCA
The DNA here is from genome assembly GCA_029204185.1 of Lerista edwardsae. Classification (NCBI taxonomy): domain Eukaryota; kingdom Metazoa; phylum Chordata; class Lepidosauria; order Squamata; family Scincidae; genus Lerista; species Lerista edwardsae. The sequence continues at coordinate 10,555,052 of JAJKFI010000035.1, read as the reverse complement.
AACTCTGTTTGGTAGGAAAGGTCATTTTGCCTAAAGCATTTTCTTGAGCAGTTGGAAAATAATCATGCACTTAGCAGGGATATAATACTTGTACGTTAAGATTTCCAAAGGTGGTGGGGACAATCACAGCCTGTGTCTCCCAGGCATTTTGCACACATTAAGCATCAGCACAGCCACAGCTAAGCAACCAGTTTATGCAGAGGGGAAAAAAGGGGAAAGAAAAAACCTGGACCAAATCCAAGTTCTGTTGTCACATAAACTAGGCCAATTCTTTGCTACCTTGCCACGATGGAAACAAGGGCAGGCCCCAGCTCTGACTAGTGATGGATGAACACCCCTCAGCTCAACTCAGAGTTTGGCTCCAAATATCAGAAAATGCCTGTTTTCCAGTGGTATGGCTGCCTATCTATTTACGGTACCATGTGGTACTAAGTGGCAGATTCTCTCCCCTTTGGGGTATGTAGGTAGCAATTCTGATTTCCCCCCAAATTGATTACCAGCTTCACTTTGCCTTATTTCCAAGCTGTGGCCACCCCATTGGCCACCCCCATTGGCCACCCCACTCTGCTCCACGTGGTCTTTTATTTAGGGGATTTCCCCCTCTAGCTTTCCCCATTCAATGAAGGGCTCTTCCCTGGGCTGGTCTTTTATGTAGGGGATTTCCTTTGATTCCCTAAAGGGTTCTCCTCATTTGGTGGATTTCCTGGGCTTCCTTGAAGGGCTCTCTGCATGTCTTTTATGTATGAGGTTTCCCACCATTCAAATTAGTTTTGCATTGCATCCTGGTTGCATCCTGCCGGATGCAACCCACCCCTTTAAATTTCACTAAACTTAATATTTGCTGACACTTGGGAGGATTCGAACTGGTGCTCCCCTGAACTCCTTGACTAGTCCAGCTTACCTGCACTAGCCCACTGTTTCCTCCCCCCTCAAATCCTAGTTCCAAAATTTGGAAATTTTAAACCGTCAGAAATAACACAAAAAAGTCTATAAATATACAACAGCAAGAAAACTGGTGAGCTTTTTTAGACATTTGTAATAAAGTATTCATCAACTGTAAACTTGGGGTGGTGATAAAGGATAATCCAGGTTTCTTTGGGTAGTTCCCCCCCCCAAAAAAACAGTATTGACTATAGAGTCAAACTTAATGGGTGCCATTCAGATATTAGTCAACTTAAATCTACCTAGCCCAAACTTTTATCCCAGTTGTTCAGTCACTTAGTCGTGTCCAACTCTTCACGACCCCATGGACCACAGCACGCCAGGCCTCCCTGTCCCCAACTAGCATCCGGAGTTCGCCCAGTTTCATGCTCATTGCTTCAGTGACATTATCTAACCACCTCATCCTCTGCCCCCCATCTCCTTTTGACTTCAATCTTTTCACAGCATGTAATGAGGGTCTTTTCTAAAGAGTCCTCTCTTCTGAGGTGGCCAAAGTATTGGAGCTTCAGCTTCAATATTTGGCCTTCCAGGGAGCAATCAGGCTTGACTTCCTGTAGGGACTCTCTTCAACACCATAATTCAAAAGCATCTACAGTATTCTTTGGCGCTCTGCCTTCCTTATGGTCCAGCTCTCACAGCCATACATTACTAGTGGGAAAATCACAGCTTTGATTAGGTGAACCTTTGTTGGCAGGGTGATGTCTCGGCTTTTTATTTAGGTTCACCATAGCTTTCCTCCCAAGAAGTAAATGTCCTTTAATTTCAGGGCTACAATCACCATCTGCAGTGATCTTGGAGCCCAGGAAAATAAACTCTGTCACTGCTTCCATTTCTTCCCCTTCTATTTGCCAGGAAGTGATGGGAGTGGTTGCCATGATCTTAATTTTTTTTAATGTTGAGCTTCAAGCCAATTTTTGCACTTTCCTCTTTCACCCTCCTCAGAAGGCTCTTTAGGTCTTCCTCATTTTCTGCCATTAGAGTGGTATCGTCTGCATATCTGAGGTTGTTGATATTTCTCCCAGCAATCTTGATTCCAGCTTGTGACTCATCCAGCCCAGCCTTCCCCATGATGTACTCTGCATATAAGTTAAATAAGCAGGATGACAGTATACAGCCTTGTCGTACTCCTTTCCCAATTTGAAACCAATCAGTTGTTCCATGCCCAGTTCTAACTGTTGCTTCCTGACATGTATACAGGGTTCTCAGAAGACAGATAAGGTAGTCTGGTACTCTCATCTCCTCAAGAAGGTGCCACAATTTGTTGTGATTCACACAATCAAAGGCTTTAGCTTAGTCAATGAAGCAGGTGTTTTTCTGGAACTCTCTTGCTTTCTCCATGATCCAGTGAATGTTGGCAATTTGATCTTTAGTTCCTCTGCCTCTTCGGAAACCAGCTTGTACCTCAATTCACATACTGCTGAAGCCTATCTTGAAGGATCTTGAGCTAGCATGTGAAATGAGCACAATTCTGCAGTGGTTCGAACAATCGTTGGCATTGCCCTTCTTTGGGATTGGAATGTAAACTGATCTTTTGTAGTGTTGCGGCCACTGCTGGGTTTTCCCAGCAGTAATGCTGGGAATGCTGTCACCTCCACTTGCTTTGTTGTTCGTGATGTTAAAGCCCACTTGACTTCACACTCCAGGATGTCAGGTTCAAGTTCAGTGACTGCACCATGTAGTTATCAGGAACATTTAGATTAGCCTTATATAGTTCCTCTGTGTATTCTTGCCACCTCCTCTTAATCTCATCTGCTTCTGTTAGGCCCTTGCCATTCTTGTCCTTTATTGTGCCTGCCTTAGCATGAAATTGTCCTTTGACATCTCCAATTTTCTTGAAAAGATCTCTAGTCTTTCCCATTCTGTTGTTTTCCTCTATTTCTTTGCATTGGTAATTTAGGAAGGCCTTCCTATCTCTCCTTGCTGTTCTCTGGAAATCTGCATTCAGTTGGGTATATCTTTCCATTTCTCCCTTGCTTTTGGCTTCCCTTCTTTCCTCAGCTATTTGTAAAGCCTTGTCAGACAGCCACTTTGCCTTCTTGCATATCTTTCTCTTTGGGATGGTTCTAGTTGCTGTCTCCTGTACAATGTTACGAACCTCCGTCCAAAGTTCTTCAGGCAATCTATCTATTAAATCGAAGCCCCTAAATCTATTTCTCACCTCCACTGTATATTCATATGGGATATGATTTAGGTCATACAAGGAAGGCCTAGTGGTTTTCTCTACTTTTTTCAGTTTGAAACTGAATTTTGCAATGAGAAGCTCATGATCTGAGCCACAGTCAGCTCCAGGCCTTGTTTTTACTGCCTGTATAGAACTTCTCCACCTTTGGGTGCAAAGAATGTAATCAATCTGATTTCAGTGTAGACCATCTGGTGAAGTCCATGTGTAGAGTTGCCGCTTGTGTTGTTGGAAGTGGGTATTAGTCTTTGCCCTGCTTCATTTTGTTCTCCCAGACCAAACTTGCCTGTTATTCCTATTACCTCTTGACTTCCGACTTTAGCATTCCAATCCCCTATGATGAGAAGGACATCGTTTTTGGGTGTTAATTCTAGAAGGTGTTCTAGGTCTTCATAGAAACAGTCAACTTCTTCCTCTTCAGCATCAGCTCCCCTAAAGATGTCCCTTTGGTCATTTACCCTCCCCCCACTTCACCCAGTGTCCCTGAATCCCCCTCCTCTCAGTAGTTACCAACAATCTTGTGCACATGGACCTAGGTCCAGGGATTGAGACCGGAAAAAAAGGTTAGGATACATGAGACACCCCTACTGTGGGATCTGACCCTATTCTGTTCCCAATCTCCTTACCCCATTGCTGCCAGTTCCACACACCCCATGCCCCATTCCGCGCACCTCCTCCCTCCCTCCCACCCCATGCACATCCTGTGCTAGTGGACCTCTAGAGTCCACTGGTGCATAAAGCTGCCACTCACCACTTGCGCCAGCTGCCAACTGCATGCTCTGGCATGTCACCTTTTGTGATAGCCAAAAAGCGCCTTATGCTGCCAGTTGCATACAGCACCAACAGGATTGTGCCAACATGCACACAAAATTATGCATTTATGCTTGAAAATCTAACTCTTTGTTAATAGTCCGAAGGCAGGGACGTTCCTTTCTTTCAATTCTCAAAAGCACCAAAGTGTGTTTTGTCATTGAGGACAAAGCTGAAATTATGTGAATAGTTGTGGGGCATGAGTGATAATTCCCTTCCTATTCTTCTTGCGAATTTTAGCCCTTCATGCCAAGGAAAAGCTTAACTATAGTGCTTCAGAGATGCTCAGGAGCAATGGAGCGTGCTAGACTATATTGGAATTTGGAACTGCGCTCTTGGCCTTTTTTTCAGATGCTCATCCTATTCAAACAGTAAATTTACTATCTAATCACAAGTTGCCGTGTCATTCTAAACAGAGTAATGCTGGGGCTTCAAGCAACGTATAAAATCTTCTAACAAGAGTGGCAGCCAGTAAAATTGCTCTGTGTTTGCTTTTTCATTACCGAGGCAGCCTTTGATCCAGCTGAATTAGAAGCCTTATTTGCAGTTCAAGGCATTCTGGAGTTGAGCAGTGCTGTATAATGTATACAGCAATCAAGGGGAGGAATGATACTGTTCTCTTGTGGAGAGGGTTAAATCCAGAAGTGGGCTAGAGAAATACCAAGTGATGCTTATCACTAGGGATGTTTGAAAATGGTGGGTTTTTTTTGTTTTTGCAGATTTCATGATTTGAAAGGCAGAACGTGGTGTTATGTGTTTTTATTCTCTCATCCCATGTTCTCATTTTTGTTAATTTAATATGCTTTAGGGATGGGAGATGTGCCAGCCTGGGGAGAGGGATGGAGCTGGGATGTGGCCATTAGGCTGTATCCAAACCCCATCCCCAGGCTGTGTGGCCTCGATTCGGGCTGCACGGCTTGCTTGGAGCTGCACCTGTTAAACAGCGCCAATGTGCCCTTGCCCTGTGGAGGCTCCAGCCAGCTCCTAACTTGCACTGGATACAGCACAAACATGCCAGCTTGCCCACTCTAGCGCAAGTTAGGATTGCGTCCATAGTGTCAGCTGATGCAGCCGCAGCGTTATTTCTAACTGGAAAAATAATCCATTTCAATTTGGGGAAAATATGCAGTGTTTTGTGTTTTTATGCGTTATTAACAAAAAATAAACACTCATTGTGTGAGCAAATGTTTCAGATGCATGGGGCCATTCATTTCTGCAGCCTTGCACACGATCATGCACATATGTGGAGTGTGGCTGAAAGGGAATAAATGGTACCCGAGCAAAAATTATCACTCAAACAGCATTTTGGACTTCTTGTTTCATTTTGCCCAACTGAAAGCGACTCTGCAAGAGGGAAGGAAGATGAGTTGCACCCATGCTGCTACTATTCAAGATTAATGGCATCTGAATGCCCTTGATGGCCCTTGCTACAAGCGTTTCTATAAAAAGGTGGCGAAAAAAGGCCATCTCACTGCAACGTCAGTCACTTCCATCCACATCAGGTGCAACCGAGGCTAATAACCCATGGACCTGTTAACAGATTCATATTTGGCACAGTAACACATTGCTTCTGCCTGTGGACTGGTGTGGAAAACAGTAGATGGTCAGCTTCTGCCTCTGCCTACAGCTCTCCAGCCTGCACTGCTATCAATCTTTGATGTGATTAGGTACAACTGCAAGGTAAGATGGTAAACAACAAAAAAAGAACAGGAGCTTGATGGGCACTCAGTGGATGCCGAGCTGCAGTTTGTCCAGTTCAAAAGCAAGGCACGTAGAAGGAGGAAAGAGAAAGGGAGCAGATGTTGAAGTGAGAAGCTGAATACCGGACTCGCCAAAACAAGATGCTGGATTCCATCAACCCTCAGAGCGCAATCCTAACCTGGAGTTAGGCTGGCACAGGTAGGCCAGCAAAGTTTGGCCATAACAAGGCCACTGTAAAGCACGTTTGGTCCGCTCTCAGAGTCAGGGAGGCTAGCGCACGTCTGTGTGAAGGCCTCTCCAACTCCAGAGTAGTCCAAACGTACCTTACAGTGTCCCTTGTGCCAACCAAACAGTGCAGGCCTAACTCAAGGTTAGGATTGCACCCTCAGTCTGATCTAGCAGGGCTGGGTTTAAAGATTCTTGTACCTTGGCACCCTCATAGCTACGTGTGAGGCATCCCTCCCCACCTGCTGATTTACCTCTCTTGCTTCCTGGGCAGTGAGAGTGTTCAGATCCCTGAGGTGCAGTCATAGGTAATGTGAGGGTTCCTATATTAGGACCTCAGAAGCATTCATGAGCTTCCTCTTGCTCATGCTGTCATGATTGGCTCAGGATGACAGCAGCCTTGTCTGATTAAAGGCTGGAGACCAACAGCAGTATTAAGCAGAATTAAAGGGGATGTGAGACAGCATCATTTCCTATAGTATACATGCCAATTTCTGTCACTTCTGGTCAAACAGATTTTGTAGGTTTTTAAAGCATGACAGAAACTCTATAAAAGTTCTGAATAGAAATAACAATGGGATAAATGTTATGGGCAATGATGCTCTGTCCATACCACGTCAGCTCTCTTATTTTCCAAGTTGATACCCGATTTTGATAACTTATGTAGGTTAGTGGTCCAGAGAATGGTCTGGAGGCATATGATGTCACTTCCTGCATTCCTGCTGGAGCTACCTTGGGTTGGGAAGTTGTTGTGGAGAAGTGGCTTTTCCTGTGCATCTTTGGTGTTCTTCTGTAATCAGCATGGCACTAAATTTAATCTCAGTTCAATGCATTTTCTTTCTTTGAGGCCAGTTGTCCGAAAAGCAAAGGTGAAGACCAGTCCTCCACTTTATGCCTTCTGTCTTAAAAGTAGTATATCATACAGCCAGTGATGTCATGCAGGGGGTACGCGGGGGTATGCGAGTACCGGTTTCTAGGATTATAGCTGGCCCCGCCCATTCGCCCGCCCACTCGTCGACTCCGCCCTCTGCAACGTTTGAATTTCCTGCATGTTTGAGTTGCCTGCATGTTCTCAGAGCCAGGCAGGCAGGCAGGCAGCGAGCGGAGCCTTTCCTTTCCTTGCCACTGAAAAATGAGTTGCTCTGGGGTTTTAACATGATGCCAGGCCTCCTTAACATGTTCTGGGGGTGCTGTGGAATACTGCTGCAACTGTTGGGTCAGTTTAAAATCATCTGAAGCCTCAAAAAGGGCTTTTTTCATGTCACTTCCTGCCACGACATCACTTCTGGCTTATGACGTCACTGCCGGTGGGCGGGTCCCGACACGTGCCAATCAAAAGTGAGTACCTGTTCTTAAATCATTTAGATGACACCACTGCATACAGCCTATTGGGCTTTGCGGCTGCTGGAACTAGTGACTCCGCTCATGGCTGCGGGACAAAGAAGGCCCACTGACTCTTTTATGTTAGTGGGGTGGGCATAATGGGATGGGACAAGGCAGAATAGGAGAGGGCTGAGGTGTGACAGTGTGAGAGAGGGGGTTGCACCCAGTGTGGACAACTTGCATCAGATGCTATCCCCTCTGGTAGCAGCAAACACCAGCTAAAATGTTGGATAAAGAGCTGGCGCAAGCCTGAGGAGACTCATTGATAGAGGTATTTGTTCTTGTTGTATTTGTAAGTGGTATAATTAAATAACTTGTGGTTCCTGCATTCAAGACTGCAATGTAATGATATTAAGGGCACAATCCTAACCTCAAGTCAAAAGTGTTGCAAAGGCACTGTAAAGCGTGTTTGGACCGTTCTCGGAGTCAGGGAGGACAGCGCATATCTGTGCTCCAGCTTCCCTGTCTCCGAGAGTGTTGCAAACATGCTTTACAGTGCATTTGCGACACTCTTAGGCAGCCACAAGGGACTTGTGCAGGCCTAACTCCAGGTTAGGATTGTGCCCTAAACCTGCTATCGATGCTTAAGAATTCACACCTATGAAAAAATACACATAACACCACATTTTGCATTTCATTTCAATGCTTTTTCAAAACAATAACACCATTTCTAAATGACCCATTGGCAATTGGGAGGCTTACAGAGGGTTCAAGGAAATATTTTGCCTTTCCTTTCTCAAACCTCCTGATCATCCCCTTTACACTAAAGGGTGCAGCATAGCCTATTTTACATGGGGGAAACCATAAGACTGGGCTGTTAGGTTTTGAGAGAATTTACTCTGTATTTACGGCACAATGCTGGGTTTTATCCCAAGATCTGCAAACAAACCATGACAATCTTCCCCCATGCTCCACGACTGGAACGACTCTGGACTCAGCTCCCTGACTTACATGGAGTCACCCCGTTACTTTGCCCAGGTACAAGACATTTTTATTTCAAGTTGGAATCCTAGGATGAGCAAGCATCCAAAATGCATTTTGTGAAGCTTCAGCATTCAGACTCACTTGTTAAGGCAGCAGGTTGCGGGAAGCAGGGGGAGAAGAAATCCATATTGGTAAAATTGTAAGCAATACTGAGCATGTTCCTTTAAGAATGTTGCATAAGCCTGTGCATTGCCTAAAAAACACATTTAATTTTTAACACAATGACAAGTTACTCTCTATTACATGAAATAAATCAGACCTGTATAAAAGATGCATGGGCTGACATTTCCCTACAAGATTAGTATTTGCATGACAAAAGCCAGCAGCAGTGGCAAAAATAAACATTGCAAAACATGTTGACAGACTTTTTTTTCTATTGATACAAAACACAGAGTATTAGATTAAAGGAGACTTCCCATAGCTCAATCTTCATTTTCAAAGTTTCCAATAAGTGTTCCAACCAAGAGAAAAAGTTTGATCACTGATATTTTCTGATAGGTCAAAGCAAATATTGGTTGTTTAGTTAAAATTCAGTATTTCATTTTAGACAGAGGCATGTTATTCACTCCTAACTGATAAATTCACAACATTATTTTAATTTCCTTCAGAATTCCTATAACTCTAAATCAGTTTTATTCAAACTGTGGGTTGGGACCCACTTGGTCTGTTGCAATCAGGTGGGTCGTAGAAAGCTGGGATCAGCCATCTTGGAAACTGCAGACCTTACTCTTGTTATATTCCTTTTGTGAGTGTTAACAGTTTGAATTTTTAAGTGAGAGTTTTTTAAATTTTGTTTTTAGTTCAGTGCTTTTACATCATATTTTGTCCTCATCTTGCTTTCTGTCAGGGATGTTTCATGTTTGTACAATTGCTGTAGACCAAGAATGCCAATTTGCATTTCAGGAGTATCATTTTACTATGTTACAATGGCAGCACTTCCTGGTTGATGAAGTCACTTCCTGCCACAACATCATTTCCAGGTTAATGACATCACTTCTGGTGGGTCCCGACACGAGTGCCATTCTAAAAAGTGGGTCCCAGTCTAAAAAATTTGAATACCACTGTTCTAAATAATTTAATTCTAAATGAAATTTAACATTTATTCAATTCTAAATAAAACACTTCAAATTCACCCATTTCACTTTAAGCCTAATATGGGGAAAGGAAAGGAGAAGGAGTCAGGGAAAGGAGAGGGAGTGTCTTGGGAGAAGGCATGCTGGCCAATGGGAATAGTTCCTAATGGTTAGTGCACACATACCCTTTCCTGGTTCCTGGTTTCCATTTCCTGAACCAGCTGCTGAACAAGGGAATAAACTTTGTTTGTTTGTATCTGTTGCCACTTTCCCAGGTTACAGGCAGAGAGAAGCCATGGGGGAAGACATCCCTCTCAGAAGAGCACCAAATAACCAAGTCTGCTCCCACCACCAAATACCTTAGTGCACTGCAGTATAGTTTAATATTATTCTTATAGTACCAGTAAAAGCTACCTAGCTCAAGAAGGGACCAGAAAAGATGGATGGATTTGGCTCAACACAAGGCAGCTTCTTCTTATATTATCACTCAATTAGTCAAAAGAGGTTTTCAAAAAGTTAACATTTCCCCCTTTAAATCAATTTCATGCTGTGTCTTTCTTTATCTACTGTGCTGACTTACTTACATACTGCAATAGGAATCATGAGTTTATTTGACAGCAACAAATGGATTTGTCATTCAGAGAAATGCCAGATAGTAACAAGAGTAGCTAAAACTCTATTATTTTACCGACTGACATACAAGCAGATTATTATTGAGTTTTATAGCTGTAAGTCAGGTATAGGTAAGTAATAGGAAAGGTCTAGTTTAGACACAGAAAGGCCAAGAAAAACAACCCAGAACATTTGAAGGCATACTTGAGCTTTCATATAGTTCGGAGATGGATGACTGAAGGCCTCAGGTAGCACCTGAATTCTACTCTGATCCTTTGTGCAGGATGTTTGGGACCCGAGTAGCACTTTTTCTGCATGTGAACTGAAGGTATCACTTAGGGGTCTGTGCTATTGCCTAGGGCCTAGGCAAAAAATAATAGGTAAGATGCCACTTTCAACAAAAGGCATATTTTCCGTTGGTTGTCTCTTTGTCCACTTGGAGTGAAGTACAGCAATAGGGTGGGGCTCAGGGGACCTAAGGTTGTGGGACTAAGGACCTGATTTTTTAGGGACCTAAGGACCTAATAGTTGTGACCTAAGGGGAGGAAATGTTTGGAGGTGGGGGAGGGTTAGGGTAGTCATAAGGGGATTGGGTTAGATGAATGGTGAACAGAGCCCAGAAGAGGATTATTGGTCCATGACAAAGCAGTCACAACCGGGTTTGTTAGCTACTCTCTGAATATGGCACCTGCATATCCAGACTTGGCCTGCCTCTGAGTCAGGTTATAGAGAGGGGAGCAGGCAGACAAGGGTCAAAGAGACCAAAGGCAACAGGTTGTGAGTCTCATTGCCTTGCTTCACCTTGTCTTACTTGGTCCAAACTGGTTGAGGTCAAGCACCAACTGAGGCAAGGTGAGACCCCAACCTATTGAATGATATTCCTGAGACTGAGGAACCAAGCCTGGAGATTTGCTTATATGAGGCCAACTGTGCTCCTATTGGTTCTGTAGGTCACGTGAACTAAAGAGCTGCAGTACTGGTTTCAACCATTATATGGGAAGCCTACAGTTCTCAGAGAGCAAACTGATTGTTTCCTTGAACTGGGAGCTGCTGTAGTGGTGTAGGGAATAAGGCACCCAACCCTTACAGCTGGAGTCTTATACTGATGTCTTTCACTGCACCATTGAGACCAATGGAGCCCCACCCACCCCCCATGGCCATTAAATGACATATTCCAGTAATGGTAAGGTCCACTTTGGCCACTGCTCAGCAATAGTGGTGGAGTACTACTTTGTCCACTGCTAGTGCCACTGGTAACTTTGTTTCCGTGAGCTGGCAATGCACCTTGATTCTTAGGCACTGAGATGCACTGGTCTGGAGTAGTTGATAGTTAAATTGTTAAGTTGATGCTGATAATTAAATTGTCTGGCTGGGAATGATTTGTGTGGCTGTCTATGGAAGTTTGAGGCATGCTTTGCACAGCTAAGAGATATGACTACACCCTGAAGGAAACATCTGGAGACGGAGGGATTTTATATATAGGAGTCGCCAAACCAAATCCTGCCTGCCACAAGGTTTTACCGGCCCACAGTAATTTAAAATATTTGACATTTTTACTTTTTATATATCATGCTTAGTTTAAGCATGGCATTGTTTCTGTGTAAATGTCACATTTCTCTTTTGTTCTGAATCATATCATGCTGATTACAAAAAAGATCCAAGTAAAATTTATTCATTCATTTAAATTTCATTTATAACCTGATATTTTGGGGCCTGTGAAAACGTGTAAATCTGTAAAATATACAATGTGACCCTTTTACTGAAAAGTCCGGTGACTCCTGATATAGAATAATATTGTAAAGACCTTTATTGGGCCTAGAACATCCATCCTGTCTATGTAAACTGCTTTGAGTAAGTGAGGAGAAAAGTGGTATATAAATACAGACATAAATAAAATAGTGAAGGGAGGGGCCAAGACATGTATTTTGTCATTACATAAGTCATTAAACGTAAAGCTGGTTGGGTAAAAGTATCAGTTCAACTGAACTTATGTCATTGTGATATCAGAAAGAAGAGTTCTTAAAAGCCTACACCTTTTGTAGCAATAGAAGTGGCTGCTATCAAACATAGTAGTCTATTTTATACCCTTTGGATAAGAGATGGCCAATCAAACAAGCAGAGCAGAGCAAATTTATCTGGTCCCCGCTGGCCTTACAAAAATTTAATCAACTTGAGGTCAAACATTCGTTCACAATTAGGAAAAAAAGGGGGGGGATTTCTAGCTGTCGAAATCCAAAACCAGGCTGGTCTTAATATTTACAGGTGAAAAGTTATCTATAGAAATAACAAGAAGACAATTCCAATTTTGAGAACTGCTTTAGAAATAGTAATAATAGCTGCTAATTATTTTAGATTGTGAGCCCTTTTGGGACAGGGAGCCATTTAGCTTTAGCTTTATTATTACTATTTGCCTGTAAACCGCTTTGTGAATTTTGTGTTGAAAAGCGGTATATGAATACTAGTGATTGATTGATTGACTGATTGATTATAAAACACTGAGAATCAAACATTTATAAAATATTGGAATATCACCATGAAACAGTACAAATAAAATGAAAAATGTCATGATGATCTAGGGACGCGATTGCTATTCTACAAAAGTTAAAGCTTAGTAAAATTTCTAGAAACGTAACAGCAACTTTTCACATTGGCTTACGCTACTTAGTGTACAGTTCTAACCTGGAGTTAGGCCAGCAAAGTTTGGCCGGCATAAGGGCCACTGTAAAGCACGATTGGACCACTCCTGGAGTCAGGGAGGATGGCACACGTCTGTGTGTTGGCCACTTTGAGAGTGGTCCAACATACTTCACAGTGTCCCTTGTGCCGGCCAAACTTTGCTGGCCTAACTTGTGCTGGTCTAACTGCAGGTTAGGATTGCACCCTTAGTGCGCTGCAGAAGCCTGCTTTACAGATGGTTCACAACTGGCAGCAGAATGTATGTTCCGCTGCTGCCCACTCCCCCCACCCCAACATGGGATTGGGCAGTTTAATGTAAATGTTTGATGAGATGGTAAATAATCAAAGATGATATGCCATAGAATCAGTGGCGTCATGCAGCCGGAACGCTGGGCGGGAGGAACGGGTGAGCGGCAGCCCGACTGTTGCGTGCTGCTCCGTTTCTCTGTCTTCCCCGCCCCCGCAAGATGCTGGGCATATGAGACAGATATGTTTATGGAATTCTCCTCCATCAAATTCTGCCCCAGAAACTCTGGTTCTGATTCACACAAACAAACGACCCACCAACCAACTAAGCAAACAAACCACCAACCAACTGAACAAATGGCTTACAAAAGACAAACAAATCAAGGTCAGAATCAGTGGTTCTTCCAGGTTTGTATTTCCAGAGTGTATCCTTCATTTAACAATTAAAGCATTAATAAAAAAATACTTGAAATACTTGTTCACTTGATCTGATGTTATTATTTTACAGTCTACAAGACTGTGCACTGGCAGAAAGAAAAAAGAGAAACAATTTTCCTAAGTATTGGCAAATGGAGAACAAAAGTCATCACCTGGGATTATTTTTCCTGTTCCACAGGTGTGCCATTACTTTTAAAAGGAAACAAGTGCTGTTGTTTTTAAGAACGAACAATCTTAGAGTTCTCAGTAGTAGAAATTGCTGCATTTGGGGGTCATTTTAAAACAGAACACTGTGGTTTAAAGGGCTTACCCACCCTTATTCTTTCAGGTCAGCTACCAAGTGTGTTTCTTTTCTGAATGTTTTGGGTAGAAATGGGTTGGGAGTCTGCCTTTTAAAATTAGGGTTACCAGATATTAACAGGGACAGTGTCTATACCTTTATCCATTGTACAGAAGCAGGCAGGTGCAGCTCAACATGGAAGAGTTTCAAAAGCTGTACCTGCCCAAATTACCTCTTTTATACCATGGTATAGACATGTTATGGAAATTGTGGAAGATCACCCTGAGGAGATAGGGAACGGTATCGGCAGTGGCCCCTTGTCTATCAGCCAGGAATTACAGGGTTAACCCCAGAGCCTTTGGCTGCCCAGCTGCAGCCAATTGGAAATAACAAGGGCTCTGGGGATAAAAGTAGCTCCTGGGAACATGGGTGTAGGAAGTTTGCAGTGTGGAAAGCAGATTGGGAAGGAAGGAGTTTGGACAGTGACTAACTGATTGGGACTGACTGATGGATTGTTTGACTAATGGATGGAGTGGATAAAGGATACTTGAGGTTGTTGGGACTGTGATTGTGGTTGAAACTAAGGTTGCTGTAGAGAATTCTTGTGTGGGTGCCACGCCCCTGGAGCCACCAATTGGAGGAGGCAGGAGGGCTGGTGTGGCTGAGCAGGCAAGCTGATTGCCTTTTGCCTTGGTGGTGGGGTATAGTGATGCCTTTGTAAGGTGTTTTTTGGTGATACAAGGGAAGCTAGTTAGTCTACTGTGGACATAAAGTTGCAGAGAGGGAATTTGACACAACAAGGCACTCTGTCCTCATTTGTACTGTATCTGGTAACCCTATTTAAAATGATAGTGAAAAGGCACAGATGCATAATCCATTGTCAATATTAGGATATCTGCAATTCCTCCTGGAAGACGGAGCAAAATCAAGGTGATATCCCACAACTGGGGCTGCTCCTCCTCCACCTTCCTATGCGCTACTTAACATCTGCATGCCCAGAGAGGAATGCAGAGGAAGAATGTTTAGGCCAGGGAGCGCATGCATGCTCTTAAGAGGGCCAGCAGTGGCCTGAAACAACTTCCCTCTGAAATTTCTATTGTTGGTTAAATAATTTAAAATCTAAACAGATTTGAATGCCAAGGAAGGAGGGCAATACTTGAAGTTGCAATCCTATACATTTATCTGGGGGTAAATCACATTGAACTAAATGGGGCTGATTTCAGGGTAGATATGAACAGAAGTGCACTGTGAATGTATATATCAGAAAGGCAGAATACTCAGTCATCTATCCATCTCTCCTTTTTCATTTGTGGTAGGCTTCATATTAAGAAAGCAATCAAAAGAACTTCTAGGATGGAACTATCCCAGATTGTTGGATACTATCCCAACAAAGTTGGGAACTATCCCAACTTTATTGGATAAAGTTTATCTTCCAATATTTTTATTGACCTAGCAAACCTATTAGTAACAGGTATTGATCACTGCTCTGCTGTATGGTACTTGCAGTTTAAATTCTCCATGAATTTAATTTGATTTTTTGGGTATGTATGTGGAATTCCTCTATGAAGGGGAAGCAGCAATACTATGCAATTAGGATTAAATAAACACACATGGGATATCAGAATGATGCAATTTCTTTACTGAGAATTAGCATATATTTATTGATTATTGGTGTAACAAAATATATCAACTGATGTTAACCAACTCATATTAACCAGTAATCTGTTACTAATTTAAAGTACAGTCAATCCTCATTATCTGCTAGGGTTAGGTTCCTGGAAATCCTTGTGTATAGTGAATTTGCAGATAGAGAATCATTGATCTTATGGGATCAATGGTGTTAGGTGCAAGGGGGGCCATCAGAAGAATCCAACAGAGACCTTCAGGAAGCCAGCAGAGTGCAGCAGGAAGTGCCAAAAGATCTCAGAATGCTGCAGAGACCTTCCAGAGGCTGCTGGGATCTTCAAAATGGCACCTGCAACCAACATGGACCCCTTAAACATGGCTGCCGGATGCTTCTGCCAACCATTTTAAAGGGGTCAGCACCAAGAAGGTTAGATTAACTGGAGTTGGCATAAGGTCATTTTCTTGAAGCTTCCGGGGCACACAAATATGGCCAACTCAGACATTTCCCGCCAATGAGGATTGCCGCGAATTCATGTAATTTTCCTACATATTTATCTAATATCAACTTTTTTAATCATGCCTGCGTGTTCTGCATATGGGTGTGCGAATCGCTGTACGAAAAATGGGATTTAATTTCCACGGAAAGGTTCATGTATTCACCTTACATCGGTTCAATAAAACAACCGTTAATAGTGAGTGCATTATTTTTTAAAGCTGTGTAATTTCTTATTGTTCCTAGCAGTCTTCTTCACCATTTTCAGACACCCACTGTTAATGTTCTAGAAGGGAAAAAAAAATTTCCCTCCTCCTTTTTCCCCCCTTCCCGTTTACACTTTTTTTTCCCACCTTCCATTTTCTGCTGTAATATTTTCGAAAGTCTGAACATTAACAGAATTGTTTTATGGGGTGTGTGTGTGTGTGTGTGAGTGAGTGTAGAAGTTTAAAAAATACTCTTAATAGTCTAGAAGTAAAAAAGAATTACTCTCATATTGACAACTACTTGTGTTATGAAGAGATTTTACTGAAATTTTCCTATATATTTATCTAATTTTTGCCCACCCTCCCCTTTTATTCTTTCCTTCCCGTTCACACTTTATTTTTGGTTGTGTAGATTTCAAAAAATAAGTCTGTCAAAACAAGTTCAAATAGACAGCAAGTAGCATTTCGTCCGGTGTGTTCAGTAATATAATTACGTGGAATTAAACCTTGGAATTGCATATTAACTCATAATATGGTTACCACTGATGTTTCTACACGATCACACGTTGTTATTTTGGTAAGTTTTTATTTCAGGAGTAAACTATTCAGTCCCAAACACTACCAGAAAAGCAATCTGAAATGCTTGGAATCTAGATTGTTTGGGGCACACAAACATGGCCGCTAAGCCCGCCCCTTGGCTTCACTAGATTCCTATCAATTTAACAGGACTGGCGACTCCAGTTAATCTAACATTCTTGGTCAGCACTGGTCACGGGGCCATTCTGAAGGTCCCTGCAGGCTTTGGAAGGTCTCTACATGATGAATAATGAGGATGGAAGTGCAGATAATGAGGGAAGTAGCAATTATGCCCCTTGCAGATATGCAAGTTTGCATATAAAGAGGACTGACAGTATTAGAAATGAGTTTATTCTTGTTTATGTACAGATATGTATGTACATATGTGAACATTTCAGCCTATATTGTATTTTTTAAAAATAACAGGCAGAGCTAGTCCATGGTTTAATGTCACATCAACATTTGAGTTTTATATGGAAAGATGCCCCAGTCATGCCCAAATGCATGAACTCCACAGTTGTGAAGATCTGACTCCTACACTTGTTACAGAGCCTGCCCATCCATACGGAGGTCTGTGCGAGTGGCACAATTGCTTCAAAGATCACTAAAGAATAGAATTTTCTCCAAGAATGAAAAAAATGAAAAAAATGAGCCATCTTGCCTTTGATTAAAACTTAAATTGTGCTAAGGTTAAATCATGTTGCCAACTTTAGTATGTACACGTGTGAACAATTTCAGTCTAGTGTGTTGAAAAAGCCTTGAGTATGTTGAGAAACATCCTGCTTGTCAAAGATCTCCAGCTCAATGTAATAATACCACACTAACCATTTTAATGGGAAAATCAATGCACTAGAAAGAAACTGTGTTTTCCCCTCTTTCCCCTTAGCCTGAAAAGAATATGATTATTAGGATGGCAACCTTTCCTCTTGCCCCCCCTTTTTTTGGACAGGGTCTCTGTTATTTTAAATGTTATGCTGCAATGAAAATGCAGTATGCGTAGCATTTCCCATCACTGCATCATCATGTCAAGGGAAAGATGTACCTGTTGGGTTTCCACCTGTCACGCAACTGTTAAAAGTCCTAGAGCCTTTGCCATGAAAACACCATGTGCCATGTGTCGACTTTAGCGGTTATTAAAGGCTTCCTTCTGCCTGACTACACCTACGTTGGTTGTATGCTGTTGTCTGTTAGCGTCATATGGATTGGCACAGCAGGAGGCCCTCCCGGTCCTTTCCCCTATTGCTTAAGTATCAAAACAACCTCTTGAAAGAATAATTCATTCACTACAGCTAAATTGCTTCCCTAGTGCAACTTGGGATTGATCTAAGTGGTGCAAACTCCTGGGCACCACACATCAATTCTTGATCACGCGGGCAGGTTTTGCTTTATATGACCTTGTGGCTCACAAATGCTGTGGTCAGACTTTGGAGCCAAAATACTTGCCTGTCACAATGTCTGAATTTTGAAGCCCGACCTGACTACCTCTTTCATTTGCACACACCCTGTTCTTTTGCTTCCTAGGAGCACGATCTGCAGCCTGCCTGGCCTGGTCTGAAATGGAAGTGGTGCAGTTTGGGTTCCCAGTCTGCTCTGCTACAGCTCATATCCAACAGTAGTGGGGTGTACCAGGCAGGCTGCAGATCACAGTCCTTGCAGTGGCAGACCTACCTATATTGTAGGGGGAGAAGTACCCACCCCAGGAGCTGTAATGATGGAGGGGAGGGGGTAGCGTTGAGGCAAGCCATAGGTTTGCCATCCCTGGATTACAGTCAGGGCCACCAGGTTGCTCAAGCCCAAGTTATTACAGTTCTCCATAGAATCCAGTGAAGATGCTACTGCTGCTAACTTATGCTAACTGATCACTGTAATAACAGCCAGTGTGCTGAGCATAATATTAGGCCATTCATTTATTAACAGGTGAGACCTGAAAGTCAGGGTAGAAGTCTCTTAGGGCACAATCCTAACCTGGAGTTCGGCCAACAAAGTTTGGACAGCACAAGGGCCACCGCAAGTTTGGACCACTCTCGGAGTCAGGGAGGATGGTGCATGTCTGTGCACTGGCCTCTCTGACTCCGAGAGTGGATCAGTCATACTTTACGCTGTCCCTTGTGCTGGCCAAACTTTGCTGGCCTAACTGTGCTGGCCTAACTCCAGGTTAGGATTGTTCTCTTAATAAAATAAACAAATTGAGAACAATAATAAATACAACAGTCACCCCAGCTATGTGTGGTGCGGGTGTGTCAGGTGAGGCAGAATTGCCGTACTGGAGTTCTTTGAAAAGTGCCTCCACAGCTGCTGCAATGGCCAGGGCCGGCTATAGGAGCGGTGGGGCCCAATGCAGGGCATTCCCGTGGGCCCTCCAACTTGCAGGGCCCCCTCTCACCAAGAAAAGCACATGTGGTACTTTGTGCGGCACCTAGAAATAGTTGGTGGTTATATGATGACCCCGCCGACAACTGCTTCCGGGAGGCCCATTTTGGGCAGTCTCAGGGCAGGTGGGAGGGCCCAAGGCAAAGCCACTCTACTTGACCCACTGACTAGTCCATAGAGAGCCCAGTTGCAGCAGCAGGCAATGTGATCTCTACCCTGATGTGGGGCTCCCCAAAGTGTGGGGCCCAATGGGATGACATTGGTCGCATTGGCTTAAGGCCGGGCCTGGCAGTGGCTGTGATCCTGCAAACATAACCCTTGGCCTTCAGCTGCTCAAAGCCTGTGGGTTGTATTTTCGTGATCACCGTAGCGGCGACACTTTTCAAAGAATTCCAGTAGGGCAGTTCTGCCTCACCTGAAATACCCTCACTGCATGTCGCTGAATCACCCCTAAAGTTCACAGTCCAGCCATAGCTAAGCACTTTTAAGTTCTGCTTATTTCAGTGGGAGAGAGTTCTCCATCTGCTTATTTCTTCCTTTGCAAGCAAAGGGACCTAAAAGTGCTTATCTATGATTGAATCTTGCACAAAATCAGAAATCATCAGCCCCTGGAAACTCAGATACATATGGATGAATGTTGCCAGTCACCTAAATGTGGTTGTCGGCATTCAAAAGGGATTGTAGGAATTCAAATGTGGATGTCACGTCGCTCACACGCCCCCAATAATACATGAGATGGGAGATTTCAATTCTAAAATGGGTCACAATCTACTAAATTCATACGTATAATCTTGAAGCAAGTCCTAACATTTGTGATACTTCACTCTTTTTGTGCAGGCTCCTGCTTTCTCCTTACCTTTTTGAGTATTCCCATGCTGACTGAGCTATAGATTAGTGTTATTCAAACTGTGGGTCAGGACCTACTTGGTGGGTCGTGACATGATGTCAGATGGGTATGGAGAGCAGCCATCTTGGAAGCTGCAGATCTTATTCTTGCTATGTTCCTTTTGTGAGTGTTAACAGTTTGAATTTTCAAGGGAGGGTTTTTAAAAATTTTGCTCTTAGTTCAGTGCCTTTGCATCATATTTTGTCCTAATCTTGCTTTCTGCTAGGGATGTTTCATGGTTGTACAATTGCTGCAGTCTAAGAATGCCAAAATCCAAGAATGCAAGGTCATGCTCAAAATCCTACAAGCTCGGCTTCAGCAGTATGTGAATCGAGAACTACCAGATGTACAAGCTGGTTTCCGAAGAGGCAGAGGAACTAGAGATCACATTGCCAACCTTCGCTGGATCATGGAGAAAGCAAGAGAGTTCCAGAAAAACATCTACCTCTGCTTCATTGATTATGCTAAAGCCTTTGATTGTGTGGATCACAACAAACTGTGGCAAGTTCTTGAAGAGATGGGAGTTCCAGACCACCTGATCTGCCTTCTGAGAAACCTTTATGCGGGTCAGGAAGCAACAGTTAGAACTGGACATGGAACAACCGACTGGTTTAAAATTGGGAAAGGAGTACGACAAGGCTGTACATTGTCACCCTGCTTATTTAACTTATACGCAGAGTACATCATGAGGAAGGCAGGGCTGGATGACTCACAAGCTGGAATCAAGATTGCTGGGAGAAACATCAACAACCTCAGATATGCAGACGATACCACTCTACTGGCAGAAAGTGAGGAAGACCTAAAGAACCTTTTGATGAGGGTGAAAGAGGAAAGCGCCAAAATTGGTTTGAAGCTCAACATTAAAAAGACTAAGATCATGGCAACCACTCCCATCACTTCCTGGCAAATAGGAGGGGAAGAAATGGAAGCAGTGACAGACTTTATTTTCCTGGGCTCCAAGATCACCGCAGATGGTGACTGCAGCCATGAAATTAAAAGACGTTTACTTCTTGGGAAGAAAGCTATGGTGAACTTAGATAGCTTAATCAAAAGCCGAGACATCACCCTGCCAACAAAGGTTCGCATAGTCAAAGCGATGGTTTTCCCAGTAGCCATGTATGGCTGTGAGAGCTGGACCATAAGAAAGGCAGAGCGTCGAAGAATCGATGCTTTTGAATTATGGTGTTGGAGAAGACTCTTGAGAGTCCCCTGGACTGCAAAGAGATCCAATCGGTCAATTCTCCAGGAAGTCAAGCCTGATTGCTCCCTGGAAGGACAAATGCTGAAGCTGAAGCTCCAATACTTTGGCCACCTGATGAGAAGAGAGGACTCTTTAGAAAAGACCCTCATGCTGGGAAAGATTGAAGGCAAAAGGAGAAGGGGGCGACAGAGGATGAGATGGTTAGATAGTGTCACCGAAGCAATGAATATGAAATTGGGCGAACTCAGGAAGCTAGTGGAGGACAGGGAGGCCTGGCGTGCTGTGGTCCATGGGGTCGCGAAGAGTCGGACACGACTTAGCGACTGAACAACAACAAAGAATGCCAATTTGCATTTCAGAAGTGTCATTTTATTATGTTACAATGATAGTACTTCTTGCTTGATGATGTCACTTCCTGCCACAACATCACTTCCAGATTAATGACATCACTTCCGGTGGGTCCCTACACAAGTGCCATTCTAAAAAGTGGGTCCAGGTCTAAAAAGTTTGAGAACCAGTGCTATAGACCATTCACTGGCAGACCAAGCTTAGCAACACCAGCTCCTGGAAAAACTCAAGGAGCTTCTGGATTGCATTGTCTTCCCTCAACAAGCTGAGCAACCTTTGAGGTAAACTTTGAAAACAGAGCTCCCCTATGTATGTACTATATGTGACACTGAAAAACTCCCTCACAAACACGCCCCAAGAGGATGGACAAGCTCTGATAGGAGGAGGCAACCCACCTTTGGATCCTAAGATAGTAAGAGAGTTCCAACAACAGCTTTCAAAGGCTCAGTGCTATGCATATGAAGAGTTCACTGTTGCTGCTAAAAACTACTTGGTTGTCCCTAATCAAGTCCCACATGCTTTCAGTATTCCTTGCTGCTCTTGAAAGTCTATCAGCTCATTGGGCATTCTATTAATTGTATGCATTATTCCATCCCAAGGATGTGATAATGTAGCATCAATAATACATATCTGTTTGTGTAGTACTAAAAATTGTCACCTGGGGATTTTTTTTTCTGGATCTTGTTAAGAAAGACAAGATATATATGTTGTAAGAAAGTATTAAGAACCTTGGGGTAACAACCTTCCCATATTCTGGACCCACAGAATGTTCCCACTGTTTCTGTAATTATAGCCCAATACTGGCCTTCAGCACAGCAGATTCTGCTCCATTCAACACCTCCGTCCATTCATGGTTGAGCAATTAAGGGCTCTTCATAACACAATGAAAAAGAGATATATAACACGTGAAAGGCACAACACTGCTTGTGAGGCTTGCAGACAACGGGTGTGCATGTGTGTTGGCCTGGGCTCAAAGGCAGATGAGTTTTATCTCGGCAAACTGGTAAATTTGGAACCCAATGTTGCCTCACTGATTTCTGTGTGTTTATCTCTCCTTTCATCCACTCAACCTTCAGAGTGCATGTAATATAAAATTGGCATGAGAGCACTATCCATGTGTAATGGAAAATGCGGAAAATTCCCCAGAGGAGAGGTGGATGGTATCAGCAGTAGCCCCTTGTCTGTGCAAGCTGGGAATCACAGGGTTAACCCCAGAGCCTTTGCCTGTCAGGGCTCACGGCTGCATCCTAGTAGGATGATGAGGACCTGGGGAATAAAGGTGGAAGCTTGTGAGTATAGGTGTGAGTGTAGTGGTAGGGATTCTCGGCAGGGCTGGCTCTAGGAGCAGTGGAGCTCAATGTGGGGCATGCCTGTTGGGGCCCTCACCTTCCCTGTGGGACCCCCACTCACCTGGAATTAGTTGGTGGTGACATGATGACATCACTGCCAACTGCTTCACGGATGCCCATTTTGGGCTGTTTGGAGGCAGGGGCAGGTAGGAGTGCCCAAGGTACGGCCGCTCTGCTTGCCCCAGTGACTTAGAATTCATAGAAATCCTGGCTGCTTCAGCAGACAATATGCTCATTGTGCTGGTGTGGGGGCCTCTAAAGTGTGGGGCCCAATGTGATGACATTGGCTTAAGGCTGGCCCTGATTGCTGGGACTGAGATTGCTGTTGACTGGTGGAGACAAGTGTGTGGCTGCCCTGCCCCAGGGGCTGCTGAGAGCAGGCAAGCTAAACATTTTTCCCCTTCATATGGGTTCAGCAGTGCTTTGCAGACCCAGGGTGGTTTTTTGATGATAGAAGGGAAGCTAATTAGTCTCAAGCGTGCATAAGATTGCAGAAAGGGAATCTGATGGGACAGTATGTGCACCCAGATGCATGGGGGATCAAGTTTTTGGGGGTAGGGGAGAGATGTTTGCAGAAATGTAGCTTGAACATCTATGCTTGTATGTGTGCAGAGCCCACACTTCAAGTTGCCTTCTCCATGCTACATGCAGAGAATGCATGTGCTTGCTGTTTCACCATGTGGATGAGATCACCAGCCAGGTGAATGTGGGGACCCTGCATCACAAAATTCCGTTTCAGCCATTTGCGTTACTAGTAAGAAGTGAGTTTTCCAGGTTCCTGATGCCTATACCATAGAGTTCTGCCCTACTTTGATTGTACAGAGTACATTTCCCTTCTATGTAATTGGCTCTGTGGGAAGTTTGTTTTGATTAGCAATTTCCATTTCAATGTTAAGCGCCTCCTCATTAAAACAAATTATCCTGTGGGTTTGGAGACTGTTCTGCTTTACAGCATGTTGTGGATTTTCTGCTTCCATGATTTGATTGCAGGAAAATGTCTGCTAGGGTATATGGGGGCTAGTGCTATAAGGTATAAAACTGCTGTTTGGATTGAGAATGGTATAGCCCCAGCATGAAGACCAAGAGAAGATTGTCATGGCCCTTTGAACATTTCTGCAAGCTCCTTCTCCTCTTACACAGCACAGCATGTATGGTGTTTGTACATGGCATGTACATTGGGGTTTGATTGAACACTATCTCAAAGGTGAAGGGGATATGATCATTTCCAAACATGCAATGCACCATAAATGTGCAATAAACAGGGAGTCAAAGCTAATCACCATACATCCGCCACACATCTCTAAGGCAGCGGCTCCCAAATTGTGGGTCGGTGGCCCACCAGTAGGTCACAACCCAATTTTTGGTGGGTTGTGAAACTGACAAGGGAGATTAAGCAATGTACTTCAAGGGTTAAACAACCTGCTACTTGGGGGGGGGGGAAGCACTGCTACCCAATCACTATTATAGCAACAGAGGCGTGAGTGACTAGTAAAATGAAACTTTTTTCAGGTGGGCTGCAATGCCAAAACATTTGAGATCTGTTGCTCTAAGGGCATATCTGCACACCATAAACTGGTTTAAGAGTCATTCTCTCCAGAAAGCCTTATATTAGGAGTTTCAGTTTGGTGTGGAGAGTTTGGAGTCTCTTTATGGAGATGTCCCAGAGTGCAATCCTAAACTGGAGTTAGGCCGGCATAAGCTAAGCCAGCAAAGTTTGGCCGGCACAAGGGCCACCATAAAGCGTTTTTGGACTACTCTTGGAGTCAAAGAGGATGGGGTCATGTCTACGTGCTGGCCTCTCTGATTCCAAGTGTGGTCCAAACATACTTTACGGTGGCCCTTGGGCTGGTTGAACTTTGCTGGCTTAGCCTATGCCGGTCTAACTCAGTTAAGTATTGCGCCCCTAGTATCTTCACCAAACTGCAGTTCCCAATTATTCCAGCTGAACTGCTATGACACAGATAAAAGTACTGTACAGCAATGCCCCAAATATGTGAGGATGCATCTTCCCTGCCCTGGTTTGAACTGCAATGCAAATCAAGCATCCACAAATCCTTGATGCCAGCTAATCATAAGATTAGCTATCAACTACAGACTGGTTATCCCTTACCTGGACTGCTCGGGACTGAAAGTGTTCCGAATTTTGGAGTGCAATGGTGCAGCAAGGCTGCATGCCATCATAGGACCATTCCTGTGATAGGCAGCAGCTCAGACTCCTCCAGCAAAGCCTTAGACACATGGTTGCTGAGAGAGAGGGTAGGAGGGAGGGCTTAATGCCTGCTGGTGTTTGCTTTTGCTAACCTTGTCCAAGGGAGGAAGGGGTTAATGACTGCCAGCTCCTGCTTCAGCTAACCTTGTTTGCCGCTGGGTCTCTGTGGAAGGAGGGCTGGCTGGCTGTTGCTGCCACCATGATCACAGATCAGCTGGAGAGGGAACAGTTTAAAAAAACACCCTGCTGCTGAGTGCTAAGACCACGTGAAATTCAGACTTTACGAGCAGGGAACACTTGAGCCCCATACTCAGACATGTCATGTAGCGGGTATGCGGGGGTACACGAGTACCCATTCCTAGGATTAGGGCTGGCCCCGCCCATTCGCCCGCCCACTCATCGATTCCGTCGGCGCTCCGCTCTGCCCCCTGCAACGTTTGAATTGCCTGCACGTTTGAGTTGCTTGCACGTTCTCAGAGCCAGGCAGGCAGGCAGGCAGGCAGCAGAGCGAGGGAGACCGACAGCAGCAGCAGTGTGAGCAGGTAGGCTGCCTGGGGCTCCCTCCTGAGCAGGCGCAGCGGTTCCTGGGGGCGGTTCCTGGGTTCCGGCTATGACCTCACTTCCAGTGGGCGGGCCCCGACACAAGTGCCAATCAAAAGTGAGTACCTGTTGCTAAATCATTTAGATGCCATTACTGCCCATACTGCTTGGTGGGATGACTGGGTGTGCTCAACAGGCTCTTCCAGTGCAGCTCTCAGCACTACAGGCAGGAGGGGCAGGGTAAGAAACACTCTGCAGGCTGAAGATGGTAAAAAACAAAATAGGGAGAGCATCGGTGCAATGCCAGTCAGGCATGGAAAACAGTCTTGGCCCCCCAAATGTCCAGACTTTGGAGATGCCCGGATAAGGGGTAATTGACCTGTAGTTGAAATAACTCTCTGGAAGCATTCTTTGGTTCCAGTTTTGGACCGTGTTTTTCGTATGGGTGGAATTAGATAAATGAGAGCAAATGTCCTCCAACATGCAAAGGAGGGGAGAATTATATTTTTATGGAAAAGTGGTGGACTGGAGGAGAAGCCTTAACCCTTCTCCCAACTTCTGTTTTAACTTTATTACCACGCCCCACAAAGTACGGACTGAAAGCTATACCTTCAGTGAACTGGATAACCGCAAGCCAAGAGAGCTGTGGCCACAGAAAAAAGCAGACTGGTACCTCAGGGTGTAGCTCACAAAAAAGCCACACTTTGCAGGTTGTGACTGGTCCTTGAGAACCTTGCATTATAGGGTTACTGCAGTTAAGAGCTTGATGAATGAACACCAAAGCCAGGTCACCATTATTCGTTTCAGCAGTGATGTAGGAAGACCTGACCTGTTGCAATTGCGGCATGTGATCAGAAGAACAGAACATTGATGTTTGGAAGACAAGTGTAGCCATTTACTTACCTCTTTGTGCCACCTTCATCTCTCTGCTGCTGAACCAATTTCCAGATCATACGTGTCAACAATATACTCATCTGCTGTTATCTAACACAAATCCAATAATTACATATAGTGTCATGAAATATTTTGAACAGCAATAAGCGCCAGGAAATTGATGTTGGAGGAACGTGGACTCATGCATTTGGAGTAATATAATTGGTGTAGGAGGTTCAAACAAGGGCTGGTAATGTATGCAACATGCATTAGTATCAGTATCCATAATAGAGACAAATTGTTGAAGGTAGCAAATTTGCCAATGGAGATGTGTCATGGTGTTGGAGTTGGGATTGACTTCTGAGTGGTGAGGTCTGCCTTGATCTGGCTTGGGCTTGATTGTCCAATACTGTATCTCCCATACTCCAGATATTGCTGTTGTACCGATTTTATTTTTGGGCTGCAATAAATTATTATTATTATTATTATTATTATTATTATTATTATACTTACCTGCTCAGCAACCAGGGACAAACCTGTGTTTAGCCTGGAAAACAACATGAACGTATGAAACTGTTATAGCCTGAGTTTACATCATTGGCACATCAGAGAGGCTTTCTGTTTGGTGGCACCACAGTTTCAGAACCCGCCCCCCCAGCAGAGATAAGAACTGCCTCCTCCCTGGTGAGCTTCTGCCAGGGCTTGAAAACCTTGTAGTTTAAGCTAGACCTTCTCCCTTTGGTGTCTCCCTCCCATAAGCTTGCACTCTGTTTTTTATGCAGCTCTCTTATACAATATGTGCCGTATTTTAATGTCTTTTGTACTCCTGATTTTTATTGTATTCCTGGTTTTTTTATTGTATTTTATTTACTGCATTGTGGTTTTTATTGATTATGAGCTGCCCTGGGCAGATAAGGTTGTAAGAGGAAAAGCAGCAGATAAATCTTGTAAATAAATAAATAAATATCTGGGCCAGCATTGGTTTTGAAGAGTTGGCAAACCTTGCCTTTCCATGCAGGCCGTTCTAGCATCAGGACAATGTTCAGACAAGCACAATTGGGGTGGGGGTTGTAGCTAAAGCAATTCTATGAAAGAACAAAGGTAGAACTTCACAAGGTCATCACTAAGATTCTGAAAAGATAATATAGGTGGAATTCAGACTTCCCATCTGGGCAGTAAAGGAGGGATAGATTGTATGCAGAGAACGAGAGAAGCCTATTCCTCATTATTTCTGTTAGGTGTATCAAGCCCATCAATCTTGCATTTGTATTTTGCTAATTAAGATAGAAATCAATCATTAATAAGACTCCCTCACCTTGATAGCATCCAGTCCTTGTGTGGGCAATCGCAGTCAGAATACGGGGCTTGCACACATGTGCTGAGTCTGGGCTTCCAGCTCTTACTCTTTGGGTGGTAGACCACTGCAGTGATGGAGCGAGTATAGCCGGAGGGGCCAAGATGGCTGCCAGAGCACCAGCGTTGTAAAGTGCTCTGGCTTTACTTTTTATTTATCCAGCCCTACTTACCAGAAATATTTATTCCTTGTTGGGGAGAGGTTAATTGACCCAAGGAACTGATGATACAATATTGTTTACCTTTTTTATCTCTGCGAATGAGGATGTATGAGGATTTATGAGGATTTCACGCCGACTTAACGATGGGGAAAAGAAGGAGGCCTAGACATATTCCAGCTTCCGGCAATTCCCCTCTAAAAGCTGCCAAACAACTTCGCCTGGGAGATTTTCCAGCTTGGTCAAGTGCTGTGGGTGAGCTGATTAATCTTGCTTCTCCAGTTAAACTTACTTCTGCCCAGGATTCTGATGAGCTGAAAGACTCCCGGTCTCCTTTATCTTTGTCTTGCCCGACTTGTTTAGTAGTCGCCAACTTCCCTACGGCTTATGTTGACAGCTCAGCAGAGGAGCTCAATTGTGACCATCTATTGACTATTTTGGCCCAATTTTGCATGGCGGTTGGCGATACAATTATTTTTGTCTCTAAACAATTGAATGATATGTCCGAACGACTGGATGGGGTGCATCGGGCCCTTTGCAGGGAGCAGACAGCTGAAGGGGATTTTCTTCGGATTTCATCGGCCCGGGAGAGAAGCCTCCATGAAACAGCGCCCCTGAAAAGTTCCTGTTGTCTGGCTGTGACCCAGTTGGTTTTGGAAATTGGTCCTACTTTGCTTAATAGAGGCAAATGGGTAAACAAATTTAGGATCCGTGAATTGATCTCCAAGCTCCTTGGCCTTGATTTTGCTACTGTCGATTTAAAGGCAGTGGAATATCTTCCTTTTTATATGTCTGCAACTCGTGTGCTCCTAAAGTTCAACTCTGGCCGAATACCTAGGCTGCTCCTTGAAAGGAAATGCCTACTGAACAGTTTTAATATAATACCGAGACGGGTTTTCCAGGATTTTATTATTAAACCATTGTTGCCAAGGAGACCCCTTGGATTAAGGAAAACTGGCCTGACTTCCTCTTTCCCCATCACTTCAGTTGAGGACTGGCCTTCCCAGCCTTGTCTGTTAACCCATGGATGTGAGGGTAGTAGAGGAGGTGTGGCTGGTGTTTGTTCTCCCCTCAGATTCTCCGAGGTGAATGAAGACATCTCTCTGTAAGAAAATTGTCTTCATAAATTGAAATCTGCCTTCTCTATATTACCCACTCCGCAATGGTCCAAGGATACTACTCCTGCAGCTGAGCCTAAGACCATCGTAGACAGTGGGGGTGATCCCCCCCGCTTCAGTCTGCCTCTGTCCTTAAACCTACCCACATGTGTTATCCTCCTTGTAGTTCTGCTCCCCTAATACCTTGCGAGGCAGTCGCCTCTAAATGTGGAGCCAGTGAGCGACTGGAGGCACTGATTAATCAACGTGTAGTTGCTGCTAAGCAACCTTCTCATTCTGAACAGCAAAGAGTGGTTGAGATGTTGGGAGAAGCCAGAGACGAATTACTTGGAAACATCAAAAAAGTACAGAACCCCCCCCCCCAAGAGGATAAGTTATGGCTCTGAGTGCTCAAGTGGCTCTTCTCCTAGATCAGAGTATCTTGGATCCCCGCTTGACTTAGATTTTTATGATGTTTATTTCCTTAACAGAAGCTCGTCAATCCTTGATTTAACCTCTCGTACCCCCCATGTGCCCTTATCCCCTTCCTGTGTTGTGGTCAGAAGTACACAGGGGGGTGTTTTTACCTTAGTTGATGCCCAGGCTCAAACTGTTCCCCCTCTGACATGATTTTATTAACTCTGTGGAGAATTTGTAGGCGGATAAAATGAGACTCTGCTAAGTTTGTCAACCAGACAGTTCTCCAAATGTATATTGTCTGTAGGGGTATTTCTGTGAACGACTGTGTCCTTCACGAGTTTTAAAGTCATATTGTGTTATCATTGTGTTATAAATAAATTACTGTTAAAGTTAAATTACTCGGCTGCCCCTTGGGTGCCCTTCTGATCTCTTTGGAACCTGGCCCTTAGATAGTCGTCCCAGTGATCCTGTGGCATTGAGTCCTATACTCGCCACTTCTCAGTCAACCCTTTCTATTGGTTGATTTTTGTCTAATCTCTTTTTGAACTGACCTCAAGGAACGGTGTGTGCCTTATAACCCAGATTTAATGTGGACCCTTTTTAAGCGCCCCAAAGAAGGTACAATAAGTTCCCCCTTTTTTTTCCTTTTGGCCACTATTCCCTATTATATGTCTTACGGATGTTGTAGAGTCCTTTTTCCATTTTTCTGCCCCTTTTTACTGTGCCTTCTATGTATAATCTTGAGTTTGTCTTGGATTCTGGCTTATTTGTCCATATGTTTGTTTTGTGCATTTGTGATGCATTTACGTATATAAGATTATATTTAAGGATTACATTTTGTGTAATTGAGCTGACGCATCTTGTATGGGTCTAAGACCGTAATAAACTCAATTCATTCATTCACTGCAGTGATGCCTGCTCAACTTCTCCACCTTGTCCAGATCTCAGCTACAAGTTTCTTTGTATTTTACTTACTTACTTACTTAGACCTTTATTGGCATTGATGTCTCAATCAATACAAATCAGAAGAGAACAATTAGAAATGTTTAGGTCAGGACAAAAATAAAGGTAAAATGTACATACAGTGGTATTGCAATCAAGGCAACGAAACCGTTTTAGTGCTTAGGATATAAACATTAGTATTTCACGATTGCCTTAAAATGGGTCTGACGACGTTGAGTAGCAGCTACGAGATATGATGGAGTGTGCTTAATTATAAAATCCGAATCAGAGGCCAATAATAAAACAGCATTACTCTCCACCCAATCCTTGGTAACAGGAGAGAGTAAGGCAAAAACTTCTGTTGCAAATCACAATAAAAAGGACAATAATACAGAATACGCAAGACATCCTCCGGCTCTTTGTAATTGCAGCTACATAGGCGATCCCTACTCTCCACTGGGCAGCCTTTGTCGTGGGCAGAGGTTATGCTGGAGGGTAGAACATTACAGCTCACCAGGGTGAAGGCCCGCTGGGCTTGTGGGTTCTCAATGGAATAAACATACCTAGGTAGATAAGCATACTTTAACAGGACAGAAAGAGCTATTGGAGAACTAAGTCATCTTGCTTCTGCCATTATTTTAATAACTGCAGATGTTGGCAGTTTGGGGGAGGGGGGCAGTAAGGGAAGTTTTGGAAAATCTGAGCGGTACCACCGAACTGGAGCTCCTTGAAACAGCACAGCTTCTCCGCATAGCTCCCAAACAGCATAAAGGCCGTGGCCTCCAACTCCCTCCCCCCCCCACCATGTTGTTTTGGGTTCCCTTCTGTTAAACAGGGTGTGTGGGCAAAGCCTAGGACCACAGTAGGAGAGGAAGTCTTTCCAGCCTGTTTGTAAGAGCAAGATCATTCCCTCCTTGCCACCTCCTCCTCCCCACCCATGGCAAGGATGCCCTCTGCCCACATGCAAGACTTCACATTTGCCGCTATTGAACATCATCTTTTTGGTATGAGCCCATTTTGAATCCTAATTTGGTCTTCCAGGGTATTAGCTCTTTCCCTCCACCCAACTTTGTCTCATTTACAGTTGAGAAGTATCCCCATCGTCCAGAGAAGTATCGCCATCGTCCAGATCATTTATGTAACTGTTGAACAGCGCAAGGCCCAAGACATTGCCCTGTAGCATTCCCCTTAATATGTCCTTCCAGGTTGACCCAGAGCCATTTCACAGCACTTGCTAGGAAAATGGTCATAGCAGTGGCAGGACCACAGGACAGGAGGCAGTGGTAGAAGCAAGCTAGGGAATGCCCATGTACCAACAAAGGAGGTAGGTTTTTGGCATAATTTCAAGTATGGGTTTGCTGTGATCTCAGACTATTGACATACCACACAGCTACACTTCCTTGCCATCATGCCTTGTTTATCCTTTTCTCTCCTTCCCTCTGTTGATTTTTCTCACACACACCCCCCCCAATCCACCATCTAAATGTCAGCCAAAAGCTCCTCAGGACAGGAACATGGCTTGTGTTTATGTTACTCTGTACCCAGATGAAGCTAGATAAATAACAATCCACAGTGATGTGGTGTTTAATTACATATGTGCTTAGGATCAAATCAATGAATGCATACAGCAGATGAGCCGACACAACGAATATTCAGGTGGATATGGGACACATCTGTAATATGTAATTTTTGAGGTAGTATTGTTTTCAAAAATTAGAAATCAAAGTGTGGGTACAATCATAACCAACTTTCCAGGACTGACATAGCTGTGCCAATGGGGCATGTGCTGCATCCTGCAGTTGTGGGGGCAATCACAGAGGCCTCCTCAAGGTACGGGAATGTTTGTTCCCTTATCTCAAAGCTGCATTGCCCTTATTCCGGTGCTCGAAAGTTGGTTAGGATTGTGCCCTATATCTCCTTTTTGTAATAACTATTTATTTTAAGCAGATGTAAAATGAACTTAAACTTGCAGAATTAACTATTCCCCACCCCCAAACATGTTGGGCGGTGTTGAAATTTGCTAAGCATGTGTGTTTTGTGTGTGTTCTTTTGCCATTTCTCAGTGGTTGCTCTGAATGTCTTCGTCCCTCCGGGAATCATGATCCTTGCCCTCAATGGCCATTGTTTGTCCTCAATGGGTGTCACGGGGCGCTCGCCCCCCCCGCGGAACGCCCCCTCAGCCACGCGGGACAAGCCCCATCGGAGCCCCCCAGGGCGGCAGCAAGGAGGACGGGCGAAGAAGCCGGGGCACCACTCACCTGGTGCGGTCGGGGGAAGACCTTCCCGACACCCTGACGCTGGCCGGACGTGGGCTAGGCTTCTCGGCGGGGATGGGGAGAAGCTGGAGCCCTGCGCAGCCAAGCATCAGCCCCACAGGCCTCGCCCAGGCCTCCAGCGCTCCGCGGGGGCCTTCTTGGCCGGCCGCACGGAGTGATGACGCCATAAGAGGCGTCCAGGGGCTGCCTGAGGCCTCGCAAGGCCTCGGCCAGGGGGCGGGGCTTGCCGGGGAGGACCCAGGGATCCCCGACCATCGGCTCATAAGGAGCCAGGCGGCCGGGGGAGGAGGTCGCTCTTCCTGGGACTGGCTGGGGGAAGGAAGAGGGACCTCCACCGAGCCAGGAGAGGCGGTTAATCTGCCCCCTGGCCACAGCCTGCTTTAGGGCAGGAGAGCCCCACTCTGGAGAGGGGACCTGTGGGCTCTGCCCCAGAGAGGGGGAGAAGATAGCTGGCAGGAGCTGCTGACCGATAGGGCAGCCCCCGCACCCTCGCCCTCCTTCCTTTTGGCAATATCCAGGGGGGCTGGGCTCGAGTGGACCCTAGCCACCCCGGCAACCCCTTAAATGACAGCGACCCCCAAACTAATACTTACCTGCCAGGAAGCGGCGCGCACTGTCGACGGCTCTCGTTCTAAGAGTACCTACCGCAGAGTGAACCTCCCTTGTGACGGCAACAAGGGTTCCGAGGCTGATAAGGGGGTGACGTTTGAACCTACCTGATTAATGTAAAAGCCTTGACCACAATAAATCACCTGACCCGCTCCGTGACTCACCGTGCCGTTTCTTCTCGCCGAGCTCTTCCCGACCAATTCCCGAGGGCAGTGAGTACCAAACCCACCCACCCCCGGCGGCCATGGAGGTCGACAATGGGATTGCATAAACCAGTCTGACTGGCTAGATAACACTGTGACATTATTTTGTGTATCATATGATCCTGAACTGGTGGAGACCACCAAGGGGGCGAGTCCAGGAAGAAGCAGCTGCTATAAGTGAAAGAAAATAGATTGTATCAAAACAGCAGTGCACCAGGGAAACATTGGCAACCAAGGTGAATCTTCTCACAGGTAAAGGGCTTGGGTGGGACAAAGCATTGTTGTCAACATCAACGAGGAACATCGTGGAACAAAGTGGTGGAGCATTCCGTAGAGTTATAAATGAAGCAAAAGAATAGTAGCAGACTATATATTCCCCAAAGTCATGTTTTCTTATGCTGACATTTTTCAGAAAAAAAAAAAGAAATTGGCTTATCTGATTGGGTGCAATCCCAAGCATCCTGTTGTGTCGACACAACATAAGGCTCCCAGGCCGGCGCTGGCTGGAGGGCCGGCACTGAGCCGCCTCTGTGCCAGCCAAACTCGGCTGGCACAGGGGCTGTTCTGGGAGGGCGGAACTGGGCAAGGGTGGGCGAGCCGGCCCGGGGAAGGGTGTGGGTTTTGGGATGCGGCCATTAGGCCACATCCAAGGCCTTGCCCCTAGGCTGCGTGGCCCTGATTCAGACCGCTCAGCTTCTCAATTCTGCGCCTGCTATTTTGTGGGTGCAGTTCTGAGGAACCCACAGGGGAGGCTGGCCCTGGTGCCGTGCTCTTGCACCAGGGAGGCTCCTGGTGCCTCCCAAGCTGCGTTGGATGCAGCCCAGGCCCGCTGGCCTGCCTGCTGCGGAGCAGTTTAGGATTGGGCCGCCCGTAAACTCGAAGATGCTTATCTGAACGCATTTGGCACATTAACAAATTATATATAAATAATGTACCCCCGCTCATAATTGCTTACAGCAAATGCAGTCCAGTTCATAGGACAACCTGAGAAGGTTTCGTTCTCTGCTTTTCTTTTGCAGTCCGTGTTCCAACAGATGGTAGGCAGGGCTTGGATGATCTGGTTAAAAAGTTTGATGTGAATTATTGAGCAAGGTAACTGCGTGCCGACCCATCGGTGCTCCTGCTTTCAGGTGAGGTGTGCAAACATGAGACGTGGCAGCCTGGCTCTTAAAAATAGTATCAGTCCCAGATTTTACACAGTTTGGGAGCAGCAGGCAAGTTTAATTTTCTCGAATCTGTCTGCTCCTGTACTGAGCTGGAGTGTACGTATTTTAAGGTGACAGCATCACAGCTGTGGGTACCCTATCAAATTTAATGTAATGTTTCACCAGTGAAATCTGTCAGCTTACTGATCCTTTTTTTTTGTCGGTGATTTTACAATGCTGTCATTTAGGCAGATTGAAATAAAAAAAATATTTAAGGAGTTTCCTGGCCACCAACACTCCGTTTATTATTTCATTTATTTGCTCAGTAAACCGAGTTAAATTTCAGGTGGTACAA
The DNA here is from genome assembly GCA_029204185.1 of Lerista edwardsae. Classification (NCBI taxonomy): domain Eukaryota; kingdom Metazoa; phylum Chordata; class Lepidosauria; order Squamata; family Scincidae; genus Lerista; species Lerista edwardsae. The sequence continues at coordinate 10,520,268 of JAJKFI010000035.1, read as the reverse complement.
AACTCCTTGAAATGTTCATTATTTTGTCTTCCATCTGTTATTAGAGTTGGTTCACAGCTAGGGATGCCAGCAAAATTCATTCATCCTGAGGGCTCCGATGCTGGTTTTGGAACTTATAGTGCCTTCAGAGGAAAGGTGATAATTTCACACTCCCAATTATCCTCTGGCACAGCCTAACCAAATTCAAATCTGAGTTGAAGAAAAACGCCTGATTTACTTCCTCCTCCCAACTGAACAAAAGGACAGCGCACTAATCAGAGGAAGAGGGAAGAAGACATTTCCCCCCCCTCTCTCCGGCACATGGTGTACTGCATAGCAGAACATTTGGATAAAAAGACCTAGGGATTGTTAGGCAATCTAGGTTTTTAATGGGGTAAAATTGTTCTGGTGCATTGCTATGCAAGTGTGACTGGTGCAAAGCAGTTGTATTCCGGGGGGGGGGGGGTCTGGCACCCAGGGGCACATCTCCAGGGGTACTGCCCCTCACCTGGAGGGGCCACACCCCACGTCTGTTGCACCCATGAGAGGTGTTCTGAGAGCCAGGGAAGTTGCACGCAGCCTCCTTCACCTTCAGAAGGCCTTCCAGAGGTCGAAAATAGTCACTTCCGGTTTTCTGTCAAAAAACAAAAGTGATGTTTTTGGCCTCCAGAAGGCTTTCTGAGGGTCAAGGAGGCTGCATGCAACTTCCCTGGTTCTCAGAAGCCCCTCTGGGGATGCTCTCCTTCTTTGCTTTAAAAAAAATGGAGGAGGGTGGGCCTTAGAGGAGAGTGGCAATGGGGGGGGCACAATTGAGAGTGAGAGCAGGCGATTTTTCCACCCCTCTCTGCTTGTGCTCTGGGGCATTTGCATCCCTGACCCTCCTAGGTACGCCACTGCTGCTAAGGCCAGCCTACCCGTGAAGCCCACTGCAGTAGTTGCCTCGAGCAGCAGATTTGTTGGTGGGCATCTCTGTCCGCTCACTCACTCCCACTGCTCCCACTCCTTGGATTGGCAAAAGAAGGTGGGAATAGTGTGGAAGGGGAAATGTGAAGGACAGGAGAGTCAAGGCCAGCCTTAAGAGCTATGCGGCCCAACTGGGAACTTTATTTGTGTGGGGTCCCAGGTTCACAGCCAAGATCTGTAGAATCTTACAGTGCAATCCTAGCATGCCCCTTGCATCGACACGACTTCATCGCGTCGACACAATGGGCAGCACCCCTGCGTCAGCGCTCCAACTCTGAAGCCGATGCAAGGGATTCTCTGTCCCATTTCAGGATGGGGATTGGTGGGAGGGGGGGAGGCAGGACTTGGGCGGAACCTGGGTGGGTTTGAGAGGAGGCCATGTGTCTCCTTGGATCTGCGCCCGCTCTTTAGTGGGTGCAGATCCAAGGAGCACATAGGGGTGGTTGGAGCTCCCTTGCCGCGGGAGGCTCCAGCCTCTCCCAACCCAGCTGCGGATATGGCGCTGGCTGGCCAGCCTTGCCATTCCGGCACTGGGTTGGATTGCGCCTTTAGAGATACATAAAATTTATTATAGACTGTGGTAGAAAGGAAGGTAATCAAAAAGTGCACTTAAAAAGTTCTTGAGAGTTAATGGACCTAATAATAATAATAATAATAATAATAATAATAATAATAATAATAGTAATAATAATAATAATAATAATAATAAATAATGCTAGTATTTATATACCATCTTTCTTAGGTCACTAGATTGCTCCTCTGACTTTAACTCAAGGCGGTTTACATAGGCAGACTTTATTCATAAAACACAAAGGTTTTTACAAATTACAAGGAAGTTCTATCTTTCAAGAACATACAACATACAGAAGGTACTTTCGTGATCTAGTCTTCTTTCTGGCCACACAATTTGCCTTCCTGCTGGCTGATAAGCAGCTTCTCTGCTCCCACCAATGAAGTGGCTGGCCCAGCATACTCCCCTCTCACAGGCAGCTGTAGCTCAGCTCTAATCAGTCGCAGTTTACAAGGTCTGCTGCTCACGGAAACTTCCGGTGATCCCGAACTGACAACCTTTGGATCTTATCTTCAGGCAAACAGAGGCATTAACCCTCTCGACTACACCTCCTGCCACACAAATGGATCTAAGCACATCTTAAAATTGCATACAAGACTAGATTACTCAAAGCACACACACCCTTAGGCACAGGGCTCAACTGGGAGCAATTGGTCCAATTGACTAAAAGCTGGCCCAGAGGAGAATGATGGGATAGAGTGTCTCTCTAGCCTATCACTCTCCTCTACGGCACATTTCCTCTTCCTCTCGATTCAAAAACCTTTATTGGCATATATACAATAACATTCACACAACACGGGTGGGGAAAACAGGGTGAAATCTATTACATAGGACTGGAAATATATCAAAAGGAGACTAGCGGACTAACAGGAAATATCAAATATGGGTGGCACAGATAGTTGACAACTTAAGGAAAAACCGCCCAGAATTTTATACCTAAAATAAATTATGGAGAATAAAATAGAAATTTAAATAACAAGACATATCCAAGGGCATCGGCCAACCCAAAAATAACCCATGTGAATAATTTAAAACAATCCAATAGAGGGAGGAGACATACTCAAGAGAGAATTTCCAAAAAGTAAGGAGTTAATTAAATAAGCTGCAAAGATAAGCGCTCCGTTCAAATAGGTAAGTAAATAGAGAGATCAGAATTGACACCTTATTATCAAAATCGAAAGATAGTTCAACATAAGGGTGCCCTAAATATGCAAGGACTTGGGATCGCCAGTCATCTTTCATCGATCATCAGTCGGGGTCATCCATAAGGGAAATAATTGAGCAGGGGTCAAATGAAGTACATCCATTTTTCGGCCTGGCCATCCTTACTGTAAATCCAGGAGGTGTTAGAACCTCTTCCTCTCTGTTTCCCCTCTTTTCCAATCCAGGAAGCAGGAAACAGAGGCTGGCACTTCACCAGGCAAGGGGGAACAGCATTGGGAATCACCCCTGGCAAGAAGGTCATGGGGTGGTCCTGCTAGGGGCCAAAGAGGGGAGGGAGGAGAAGTCAACTTGCAGCTGGAGCACAGCCACAGCTATAGCTAGTTGGCAAGAGAGCTAAAAGTAAGTGGGATTTGGGGCTTCATAAGGACCAAGAAGGCTTTGGCCCAGAGATATGATGAGCGTAGCCTTTTCCTTACAGCCTAGTAGCTTTCGATGCAGAGGTAATTTATTTTTGTATGGAGGCACATTCAGTCATGCGAGCTCCCACCTGCAGTCTGAAATTGCATAGTCCCGAAACTGGATTATTGCTTCCTCTGCTATTACACAGCCATTGAACCCACTGGATGAAAGCTGATCACCACTAAGTGAAGCTTCACCATTTCAGTGGGTTGTATCCAAGCTGAGGCTGCATGTATCTGCATCCAGCCTTCTGTTCTGGATGATGAAAATTTGCGGGGAGATCATACAGGCTTCATGGGACAGGAAAAGTGTTCCTCAACTTGGGTCTCAGTAAAACCCACTCAAAATGCTCTTGTCGCATTAGAAAACATTTCCTTAAGAAAGAGGAAGTGTGATTTGCAGCTACATGGTGGAGATAAATAATGACCACATTGATTCCCCAACCCCCTTACATAACTGAGATGGAGAATAGCTGAACAATAAAACATAAATTTTAATCTAATTAAAAAAGAAAAGCACACAGCCCAGTGCATCGGTCTATCAGCCCCTATAGAAAACCAACACATAAAAGTCAAGATGCAAGTCTGTGATAAGTGGGGATTCACTCCCGCAAGATATTAGGAGTGGAAAGAACACTAACAGTAACTCACCCAGTACCGTAAATGAATTCTGCTAAACTGTGAAATAAGACACCTTTCCTAGGTCATCCCAGGGAAGAGATCTCTAGGCGTTTCATAAATTACTTTTAGAGGCACAATGCTTTAGAAAGGGAAATAAAACAGAATGTGAGCCTAAACACACTAACCTGAGAGTAGGTTTCACTGAAATTGATCTCATAAATATGTTTAGAATAACATACCTTTCAAAATTTCCAAAATGAAAAGAGGGGCACCCTTCTGTACCAGCACATACCTGACTTTCAGACCAAAGATCACCACACCTGAGCCCCCTATCTCATTCCTTCACATTGTAGTAGGCACATCCACTGGAGTGGGGCACCAGAAATCATCCAATTAAACCAATGGAACATTAAAAGTCTGATCCTGTTCTTACTGGCCGTTGGGGTCTTTTCCTTCACTGGTGCTGACTGCAGTAAAGCCCGTATTGTCTTCCTGCCCACATCGTCTCATCTCCTGTCACTCACTGGAACAGGTAAGTCACCGGGTGAGTCGGAGGGGTGGGGGAGGGTGGAACAGAGGCAGAAGTGGGCAGGTCAAGTCCAGGAAGTGATCGGGTTTAGTGGCAGTGGTGGATGCCAAATCCTAACCCCCTTTCCAAACCCAATCTCATGATGGGGGTCCATGCAGACCTGTGCCAGCTACTTAACTAGTGTAGGTCTAAGTGGATTCCCCACACACATTATGGAGGTTTATGCCTGGGTGAAGGAAGAATTGTAATCTATGCAACTGTCCCCCCCCATATAAGTTGTAGCAGTAGCCATTTTTGCATTTCTGCGTCAGTGGGGAGGAAGGGGAGGACTGGGCTGCCAGGTGGATGAAAGGATGCACTTCCTTACACAGTACACATCTATGGACCTTTCTCCCACAAGATGTGGTGATGACCATTGGACAGGCCGCCACTGCTCTACAGCCCGCAACAGCTATTTAACCAATGCAGAGGCAAGGGCCTCTGTATAGGGCCATATGGCCCTACATGGAGGTCGGGATCTAGCAGTGAAGATCACCACAGGTCCCACCCACACTCTGCCCTTTCCCCTGCCCAGGAATGCCCTCCTGCCTCATCCAAAAAGGCCGCGATGCCGGCAACAGGTGCACTCACCACTTGCTGGCTTGCGGTGCAGCCTCCTGGCGGTGGTGGGCTGGTGTTGGCGCATCAGTCGTGCAGCACCTGTGCTAATGGAGGTGCCTTACAGCATCTTTTGTGACAGAAGCTTGGGCAGTATGCTCAGACTGCCTACGCTAAGCCCGTTAGGATCAATCCCTTCGTGGTTGTAAGGGAATACTTATTTCAGACTTTTATTTCTTACTTTTCAATATATAAAATAATAATAAAAAGCATAACGGTATAAAGGTAAAGGTTTCCCCACGACCGAATGGTCTAGTTGTGACCGACTGTAGGGGGCGGTGCTCATCTCCGTTTGAAAGCCTGTAGAGCCAGTGTTTTTGTCCGAGGATAAGCTTCCGTGGTCATGTGGCCGGCATGACTCTAAGGAATGCCGTTACCTTCCCACCGAAGTGGTCCCTATTTATCTACTTGCATTTTAGGTGCTTTCGAACTGCTAGGTTGGCAGGAGCTGGGACAAGCAACGGGAGCTCACTCCGTCATGCAGTCTCGAACTCCCAACCTTGCGGTCGAAAGCCCAGCAACAGCGGATTAACTTGCTGCGCCACCACGTCCCACTAATAAACACTATATAAACCAATAAACAAATAGGTTTGTCACGGGCTACGAATCATCATGATGCTTATGTAATGTGCTATTTCCTGATTCAGACAGTCTGCTACGAGTGCTGCTTTGGTTTACTTGTGAGGCTTCCCCAAGTCATCCAGTTGGCCACTATGGGAAGTAAGATTCTGGACTAGATGAATCGTGCAATTGATCCTGCAGAACTCCTCTTATGGGCAAACCCTGTATTCATTTATTCTGTACAGGGCAGTCCTGCATTGGCTTTGGAGGCAATGTGTATAAGTAATAAGATAACAGCAGGCTTATAAATGACCACTTGCTTATGGAGCAATAGCTGCTTCCAAGCAATTGGCTAGAGAGCTTTTAGAACACCGAAAGTTTATTTCTTCTTTATTTCAGGGTGTTAATGTGCCACAAATGATTCACACTGACGTGTGGAGGGAAATAAAACATTTCCAGGTCTAGTACGTTTTGTGGATTTACTAGCTGGACCATGTAACAGTTTTTCTAATTTTTTATAAAATGCAAGAACGTCTAATCTTGCGGTGGATCTGATACTTTATTAGTTCAGAAGAAGCTACTACTCAGAAGAAGCTGCTACTACAGCTTAGGAGTTGGCTAGCTCAGTCACTGGCCTGGGCTCAGTGTCCATCAGGAAGCCCATCTAGCTGGACTAAACCTTGAACATTCAGGACTAGTGGAAGAGGTATGTGCCACCAATGTGCCATTACCTTTGCCCAAGGGCCCCCATCAATGTGGTGCAAAACAGTGCTCAAGCACATGCCGCAATATTTTCTTGTGGAAGAGGTAGCTGTTGGGGAGATGGAAGTGGTGCAGTGAATTTTTTTTTTTACATGTGCATACATTTATGTATGTGTGCCTTTCTGTACACTAGAGTCAGGATGCAACCAACCCCTCTCAGAAATGTTTGGCCTCTCAGAAAGGCCCATCGGTCAGGTAAAGCATGATGCCCAGCAAGTCGCATCTTTTTCGATGCTCTTCCCAATGTAAATTAATGCACTTTCAACTATCAATATATAAAATTGGTCTTCAGTTCAGTAGTTGAGTAAAATTCACTAATATTTTGCCATTTTGATTGTAATCTTAACCACTGTCCTAGTGGATCTCAAATGTTTTGGAACCGGGACCCACTCTTTAAAATGACACTCTATCAGGGCCCACTTTACTTTTAAAGGTAAAGGTAAAGGTTTCCCCACGACCGAATGGTCTAGTAATGACTGACTGTAGGGGGCAGTGCTCATCTCTGTTACAAAGCCTGTAGAGCTGGCGTTTTGTCCGAGGACAAGCTTCCGTGGTCATGTGGCCGGCATGACTATACGCCATAGCGCACGGAATGCCATTACCTTCCCACTGAAGTGGTCCCTATTTATCTACTTGCGTTTAGGTGCTTTCGAACTGCTAGGATGGCAGGAGCTGGGACAAGCAACAGGAGCTCAAGGGGAGCTTTTCCGGTTGGAAAGCCCAGCAGCAGCGGTTTAACCTGCTGCACCACCACATCCCTTACTGTACTTTTACAAGACTTAAAAAAATGATCTAGAAAAAAAACCTGGAGGAGTTCAGCTCCTTGCAGGGCAATTAGCAGGCATCCTGCAAACTGCAAAAACTCAACCTTTGTAGGATAGTTAGCAGCTATCTGATTTTTGAATAGCCTCAGGGCTTGAGGCAATTAGTGGTCTGATCATTCTATCAACTGTGTTTTCATTGGAGGCTCTGTGGGACCTCCCTGAAATTGGGTCATGACTCCCCAAGTGGGTCCTGACCCACAGTTTGAGAAACACTGCACTAGGACACTTGCAACTCCTTCCAAATTGGGATCACCCACAAACTTTGGTGGGCCACACACTCAGCTCCTTCATCCATGCCATTAATGAAGACGTTGAACAGCCCTGGAATGGAGCACCACTTCTTATCTCCTCTGTGTCTGACATTGATCCATTGACTAGCACTTGCTCCCGGTAAAGTGAGCTCTGGGGTGATTTGGTGCTTTACACCTCTCATTCCAAGGGGATAAATAGTATTAAAAGGCAATTAAAATGGCATTACTTCTCTTTTATTGATTCCCAGGTGAGCAATTGTAGTGGATAATTCAAGAAATGTTAAGAGCTTATGAAGCAAGAATTGATGTTCGGTGTGCAGATAAATAGGAAAAAAAATTCCAAAAGGCTTCTGAGGCAAAGATGATTCCTTTTTTTCTTTTCTTTCCACAATAAAAATAAAATAATGGCTGGGCTAAGCTTAGAGGGGGGAATTTGGTGAATAGTATTGCCTCCACATTGCTGTTGCTACCTGGTCAGTTCTGAGGGGAGGGAAGGAGGTGGTTGTGATGGGGAGTGTGAGCTGGAGTACGGTGTGGTGTGGTGTGGTGTGGCGTGGCGTGGCGTGGCGTGGCTCCTGTGTTTGCCACTACCTGCTTCCCAATTCCAAACTTCAGCACTAGGTTCTGGTGGCACTCTTGATTGGCAGTACAGGGCCACACCTGTACAGTGAAAATTATGAGGAACCGTTAATGTCTCACCTCCCCAAACATGCTACTATATCAGTGGTTCCCAAACTGTGGGTTGGGACCCACCAGTGGGTTGCAAGCCAATTTCAGGTGGGTTGCAAAGCACCTAGGGCAGCCATATTGAAAATATGGGAAAATTGGATGCTGGAAAGGGGGAGGGCTACAGGGTTTATTTTGTTTGTGTCCTGGTTGTAAATAGGCATTTTTTTTCTTTCTGATTCCCTTTGCTATTGGAAAATGGCTGAGAAATGACCCAATTTATTCCTGCATTCTCAAGAAAACAGAAGGCTCTGACAATGCAATGATGGCACTCCCAGCCATTACATAATTTTTGGTGGGTCCTGGACAGATTGTCATTCTAAAAGTGGGTCCCGGTGCTAAAAACATTTGAGAACCACTGTACTATCTTATTTTTATTGAGACTAGGCTGGCACTGATATTTTCCCCTGAAGCAAAATTTAGGGGTTTGATCTCATGTTAAACATCTACGGAACGTCAAGCGAAGCCAAAAACGTTTCAATAATGGTAGTGAAGCTTGGAGTGGGGATGGCCCCACACTTCCATTGGCTGTCACTACCTTTTCGTTTTAATCTGAAGTACATTTTGGAAGATTCTATAAGTTGAGAACTGAGGAGCTACCTTACAGATGTGGTCCATCTTTACAATATCCGTAACTACAAGTTGCAAATACGTTGAATAAATGAGTGGATAAAGTGTCTGTCTACACAAAACGCAGTTCCACTGCATTCTAATTGGGCTAGAGGCCCAATCCTAGGGGCCTGTTGTGGTGGCAATCAGAAAGCTGAATCAGCCGATTGCCAGCCAGAAGCAACAGGAGTCTGCCGTGCAGGCATCACAAAGACAGATTGTGCCCCTTAAGTACTTTTGTACTAAACAGGCTCTTTCTCCTGTTCCTCACCTCTCAGGGTGTTGACAACATTGCTATCCCTGAAATAACATAAATGTAAAGCCACTCTCTCCAACCCACACAAACCCACACCCACATTTTCCTCTGACAACGCAGAGTTGAAGGTTGACTTGGTATTGATGCTGCCGTTCCTCTTGTCTATGAGAACAGCCATTTGAGGACAGTGTTGGCTAATAATGCATTTTAATACAAATATGGTGCTTTCACATTGTGCTTTACAGTGTTCAGAGCACTTACCTAACAACCTTTTGTGAAGCAGCATTGTTCAAATATTTCAGGTGGGAGTAAGACGAGGGGGAAAAGAGAGTGGCCACTGAGTGAGTTCATGGCAGAGGCAAGATTCAAACTGGAAAATGCCTGACTCATAGTTCAGTCTCTTAGTGCGCAATTCTATACCCCCTTTGTGCTGGTGCTGCGCTCTTGCGCCGGCCGAACGCTGTTGCAAACGTGCCGTAAAGCGTGTCTGCACTGGTGCTATGGCACTGGACCAGTGCACGCAGCAGCGCCAACGCTCAGGTGCTGCCGTGACCGTCGGCAATGCCGGCCGTGTGCCAGTCATGCGTCAGTGACACTCGTTTGGCGCAGGGCCTCCGTGAGGGTGTTCCAGAGGCATTCCGAGGGCGTAACTGGGCAGCATAGTGGGCAGAGACAGGGGTTGTGATGCAGGACGGCCATAGTGCCAAATCCTAAACCCCATCCCCAGCCAGCGTGGCCCTGATTCGGGCTGCTCCCGTACATGTTTCTCTGTGCCTGCTATTTTGCCAGTGCAGATCCAAACAGGCCCATAAGGGTGATCGGGGCTTATGCGGGTGCAAGGGGAAAACCTCCCCTTGTCCTGCACGTTGCTGCTGCCGCCTCCTAATGGGCTTTAGGATACAGCCCTGCTATGCTGGCCTGACTAGGCTGGTATAGTATAGGATTGGGCTGTCAGGCACTGCGCTCTGTCAGTAATTTTATTTATTATTTTATTTCATGTGCAATTTGGGATCCAGAACCTGAAGCTGTATCATGTTTTCGTAATGCTGTGGGACAGTTCTAGAGTTTTATAGTATCAGTTTGGGGCTCTGTTCTACAAAAAGACATTGTCTATGTTGGTTCTTGAATTAGGATGGGGTGCACAAATAAGGGAGGTTTTGTCATTATGTCCCGTGGAGGATCTTCTTAATACCAAATGTGAAAGAGAAGACTACAACAACAACATTGTTCTGACTATGAGCAAAATCAAGCTATAAAAAGGAAGGGGAAATGATCTTATTTTCTCTCTCTAATGCTAAGAGTAATCAGTTTATTAAGGAAAGGCAGAGAAAGGACTAATGTTGTGTTAAGTAAAATGGCCTGGCTAGCAATAATAGGGAAAATCATTCTCTCCATGTGTCCAATTTAATATGTAATGAAAAGGGTTTGTCTAGGGCATCATTTGATAACTTCATTTAGATGAGCAGCTAAGTGGTACTGAGAGCTGGTAATGCTGATTTTTCAGATATTTATCTTATCGTCTCCGGCCAGTATACAGCCTGAGTGGTTGTCCCTGAAAGATCCTGTCTGCTGTGTGATCTGAGAGAAGTTTAGTAGACAATATCTTAAGTTCCCTTGGTGGCGCCTTGTTTGAACAGCATCCAGATGTATTTGCCACATTTCCAGTGTGGAAGAGCATGCCATTATATTGCCATAGAGTGTATTTGTACCCGAAACTTTGGGAATATCCCAGGTGGCATTAATCTCTGTGTTGGCACCTTAGATATCAGTGAGCATGTGAGCCTGTCATTATCAATATACTATTATCGTGACTAGCCTGGAGACATTTAACTTGTAAGATGGTTTCTTTGGACCATAACAGATCCCAGTAACTACAAACAGACTGACAATGGGATTAAGCTATCCACCTCCTGGAAGTTAATAGATAATAGCGTTAGGCGATCTCTGGCTGTGTATCCCTATTCCCAACAAAAATGTTTTAGGGCGCCATCCTAAATTACCTTAAGTGGTGCTGGGCTGACACAAGCCAATTGCGTTGGCCCAGCGCAGTTGCAAATGTGCCATAAGGCAGGTCTGCATTGGCAGGATGTGCGCTGGGCTGATGCAGGCAGCAGTGTCAGCCTAGCAACACCATGGACGGGCAGACATGTTCGACCAGCATGGGGGCTTTTGGGGGCAGGGGGAAGGTGGGAGGGCGGGCGGAATGGAGTAGATGGAGGGCGGCCCTGCGGGTGGGGTGGCCTGGGGGAGAGGAGCCGGGGAGCAGATACTAACTCCCATCCCCCAGGCCACATGGCCCCAATCCAGATGCAGATCCAAGCAGCCCCATGGAGTGGCCGGGGCTTACCCTGGGGTAAGGGGACAAACATCTCCTTGCCCTGCAGTGAGCTCCAGAGGCAGCCAAACTTGCTTTGGATACAGCGCAGGCCTGACGGCTTGCCTGCTCCAACATAAGGTTAGGATTGTGCTGCCAGTCTTACCCAGTCTTATTGGAAATTTCTTATTGATGATGGGGGAAAGCAGAGTAGGGCAAGCAGTGGATTCCCCCTTAGGGCATCACCTCATGGGAACCTCCCTCACCCAGGCTGACTGCTATTAACAAAAGACACATGAGGCAGAGGCTTGATAAAGGTGCAAAAAGAAAGGTTTACTCACACTACCTTCCTACAGCGTCTGATTAGGATTAGAGGTACAACTAACACTTGGAAGGCAATGCCCTACAGCTGCATCGCTGTGCATGGAGGTGTGCTTAAGATGGCGGGGGCATCAGAGCCCTTGGTATGCACATCTTATTAGGTTGGTGATCAGAAGACACAAAGGGATGTGCTCAGAGGAGAAGGGAAGGGAATAAGTTCAAGGCCACCACCCCCCCCCCCCCACAGGAATCACAGAGAGGACAAGTAAGAAGGGTCTGGGTCATTGGACATCACATTGTGCTCCCTTCGGACATTAGACTGCCCCCTCTGGACAGCAGACAGAGTTGTGCCAACTCCAACAGTAGTATGACACAACTTCCAGTGTTTAGGGAAAGCACCAACCCACAAAGGCCATTAATAAAGACCCGATCATCCACTTTAAGTGCCAAGTTAACAAACATTCAGAGACAAAAGACAGTGCTACATAATGAAGGAGCATGTTTACAAGAATATGTAAAACATAGCACAGTCTGCAGACGTATTGACTTGATCTCTCAAGAGCCGAAATAATTCAGTCGATAAAATATTGCTTGCTGTATTAAGAAGATATAAATTGTTGTCTGAGTAACTGTATTTACAGCTGAGACAGGGTAACGTAGGTGATATTTAGTTTCATGTACTTACAGATGCACACGTGCACATGCGCATTATTTAACACTGTGAAGTGTTTCCTCCTCAAATGTTACATAAAAGTATGACATTAATTTGGGAGATTTAGGGCTCAATCCTCCATTGCGGCTGTACCAGTCTAGCGTGTGCTGCCCTGGAGACGGTGAAAGAGCCAGCGGAAGTGGGGTGAAGAGGCTGACAGCTTCGCCCCCATTTACCCTGCACTCTGTGGAGAGCCAGGCAGAGGCGGGAAAATGGGGGCAGCTGATTGGCTGCCGTGCCAAATGGAGACTGGGCGGGCTGAGTCTCCTAAGATGCTCAATCTGCATGGGGCTCAGTCCACCGTTTATTCTGAGCCCCGCCCACCCACCCCTTTCTCAGCCTGAGATTAGCTGGTCGTTTTGTGGAGGGCCAGGTAGGAATTTTCCATTACTGGTCAAGTTGGCTGAGACTGGTAATTTTTTTGCCTCCTGCAGACTGATTAGGCTGGGTTTTGGGGGTTTCTAGATGATTAGTTTGCCTTTGCTCACTTGGGCAGGTGACGTGCGGGCTTGGGGAGGCAGGGTGTGAGGGAACCCAGCATACAGTCCCAAGGTCAGCAAGGCCTTGGGGGTGGAGTCACATCCTATCAGATGATTCTTGTCCAGGTTGAGAAGGTGGCGTGGGGAACTCCCATGGTTGGCTGAGCAGTGAGGTCTCGATGGTTTTGCCTCAGGGTAGCCGTTCGGCTAGCTGCCTCGACCCATCAGGGTTGGCGGTGAAAAACCTATTTGAGCAAAAGACCGAGAGGATTTGGAGCCAGGCTGCCATGCCCATATAGCATGGGGGAGGTAGGCGACTAGTGCAGTTTCCCCCAACTTAGCAGCCCGCAGGGATGAGGTTAGTCCTACCCTGCTGCTGATTTGTTTAATAAAATTAAGTGACCCTTTCTCCCAAGCCTTGGCCTTTTTTCAGAGTTGCATGGGTAAATGTATGATAGCTGTGCCTAAGTGTGAGATACACTTACGCACAGCTATCATACATTTACCCATGCATACCTGGAGCCAGCCAGAATGTTTCACTACCTTATCTACTGGTTAAATTGGAAACCATCACCACAGCCAAACTGGGGTTTCTGAAGTAGGTGGAGGAGGGAGTTGATGCAGTAGAACTGGGGGAGAGTCATTGTGTGGCATCTTAAGTGCACTTGTCGCTTTCTATCTCCTGGAACAGCCAGAAATATCTCTGTACTTTATAGGGCTATGAACAAGAGGCCCATGAGAGCTTTTCTATTTACACCAGTAGGCAGAAGTGTTTCGCAGCCTGGCTAACAGATATTTTAAACCCAAGTACTGGAGATTAAGCTTGTTCCTGGAGCCTGCTTTATGCCAGGCTTTGTGTTCTTCCACATTACGACCCTTGCTACTCCCAAGTACTGTTGCAGCCGTGAGTATGTGCAGGTCCAGAGATTTCTTCTGTTTCTCATTGCGGCAACCTCTCCAACAGATGAAAACTTCTAATGTATAGGTAAGGAAGAAGTCATTGTGCACACATCACAGAAATTTGGTAGAAACTAGGGCTAAGGTTATTAACCAATTAGTGAGATAGCAATTTAAATGGTAAACGCAGTGCATCCTGTCCAGAGCATTCCACCCCCAGTGCAGGCACCTAACTCGGAGGAGAGACAGCTAGCCTGCCAAAGCCTTCCTTTGCAAAAACCGCCCTGGCTCCAAGTCCAGGATCACCTTGCGGCTTTTCCAGCTTCATCCCTATCAACCCCTATGAAAAGGGGTCAAGGAAGCAGAACTTGGCCAATCAGGGCAGCCATGGAGACCAGTTCTGATGATTCTTCCCTGATTCTTGATTGCCTAATGGGATCTCTACTCCCAGAGCTGTTCCCAGGACCAGCAGGGCCCAATGCGGGTGCTTGGGTGGGGCCCCCACCCTCCCCTTTGCCCCTCTCACCGGCTGCTTCTGCAAGCCAGCACTTGGAAATAGTTGGCAGTGACATGATGACATCACCACCAGCTACTTCTGGAAGCCCTACTTCAGGACAAACAGTCTCAGGGGAAGGCAGGTGTGCCCACAAGAGCTGATGCTCACTTGCCATCCTACCCTCCCATGTTGCCAGATGCTGGCTGCATCGGTAGGTGACCTGTCCACCGCCCCAGTGTGTGTGTGTGTTGAGGGCTCAGAATGTGGGAACATAGGCCACATTGTCTTAAGGCCAGTCCTGCCTACTTCTCTCTGTCCTAGTCTGCCAGATGTGGCCTATCTCGTGCGTGTGCGCCCATTCATTCAGTCTGGGGTAAGCAAAACCCAGACTACTGTACTGCCATGCCAATCTGAAGCAACAATTCTTACCTGGCCCCCCAAAGCAGCTAATCTCAGACTGTTATTTAATAAATATTTAATAAAGGGTGGATGAGTGGGTTCATCATTTGCCAAGGCCAGAAGGGTGCAGGGAGGCTGCAATGCTGCTTTGCAGCCCTCAGAGATCCTCCTTGTACCCTCCCAGCCAACTAACGCCCAGTCATGGTCCAAATTACATGTGTGGGCAGGCAAGGGGTGCTTCTTCCATATCCATGGAAGGTCAACCATCCTAGTAGTACTGAACGTTAAACCAAGGATGACCTTTTAGAGACCACACGATCCAAAAATGTGGCCTGGGGCCAGATGCATATTGTGAACACTGTGAACACACATATTACAAACCTGATGACCAGGTGTCATAACAAAGTTCATATCACCTAGCAGTCAGGTCTAGAGGAAAAACGATTGGTCGGCTTGTAGTTATTGATAGGATGGGGTCGAAGAAGGAAGGTTTTTCTTGATAAGTGGCCCCTGTAAGAGGACCTTGCAACAGCCTTTTGCCTTTCCAGAGTATGCATGAGACATAAAACAGACATGAGTTACTGTTAGAGCCATAATAGGAACAGCCCTGCTGGATCAGGCCGAGGCCCATCTAGTCCAGCTTCCTGTATCTCACCGTGGCCCACCAAATGCCTCAGGAGCACACAAAGCAACAAGATACTTGCATCCTGCTGCCACTCCCCTGCATCTGGCATTCTGAAGTAACCGATTACCTTTGCACCCCCACCCCACTCCCAGTGGACGCCATGCTATGGGTTGGGTTTTGCTTTATTAAACAAAACTAACCATTTTTTAAAAATACGAAACCGACTAGACACACGGTCCCTCCCTCGTCAATCGGGGGTAGGCAAAAAAACTGCCATCTACGGCTGATGACAAAAATATTTCCTACCTGCCCCTCAAAACAGCTTAATGCAAAACAGCTTGATGAGCCACATGAAGCTGTTTTGGGGCCTAGATTTGGCCCATAGGCTGCAAGGGAGCTAACCCTGGCCTATGCAGTGGTATGTGGTTTTGTGTTTGTTTTTTTTCAGTTTGAAGGAACTTCTCTGAAGCTGTTGATTGATCAGAAGGTCTGAGAGTAAGCTTTCCTAATTCAGCATTATCTCCCAATTCATTCACAATCTCCTATTGTCGAGTTGGCTTGATAATATCTTTAGGAAATTGCTGGGATGAAATAAGAATGCATTTCCTCCCTCCTCACCCAGGCACTCAACACCAATTTGTTTTGGCAAAAGCTAAATCACAACCTGATCCACCAAAGGCGACAGCTTTGTTTATGCATTAATGTTTTTTTTTTCCTGCATTATTTGACAATACTGTTTTGAGATAACGTTTTAGTGGGGAGAATACTTTTCCAGGAGGATTATTCATTTGCCTCTCCTGCGATAGTGCATAAAGGGAAAAGATTCCAGTCTCCGATGAACAGCGTGTATCGCAGATCACCTGCTGTTCTGGAGGCCTGAGCAAAATTTTCAGGGGATATTTACAAGGTATGAAGAGGCCTGTGTCTGGAGGGAGAGATACGGATCTGAATGAGCTATTCAACATAGTTGGTGCCCAGAGATCAGGCTGTTTGGATAAGGATCCAACAGTTGGAATAATCTTGCTGAACTCTGGGGCTAATTATCATAGGCCTTGGGAGTCAGTTGTCTCCAAACAGCGGAAGAATAAATTGTCTTCTGATATTTCTGTCACTTGCACTCCGGCAAGAACAGGCTGTGTCTCACAGGCTTCTGGAACTCCCCATTCTTTTGCCCGAGCTTAGAAAAATGCAGAAGCATTTTTAACTAAGGAGATGATTATTGCTTTTTCAATGCAGTGCTAGAAAGAATTTCAAACCAGAGGCAGGCCGCAGGCGCCACCGAGGGAGCTGGGCATTCAGGCGGGGAAACTGGTGCAGATCTTGGCCCTCTGCTTCCGAAATGGAGCAATTCTGGAAGCAGAGGGGCATGGCGAGGCTGCGCAGTGGCCGCGGTGATGTCTTTCATCACCGCACTGCCCCGGGCACAGTCGGTGCCTGCTCCAGCAATGTTTCAAACCCTTGCAGCTCTCGTTCTCTCTCTCTGTGCGTGTGCACGTGTGTGTGTGTGTGTGGTGTGTGTGTGTGTGTGATGTGGCCACTAGCAAAATCAAATATTGCAAAAGCCTGAAAGTTGCATTTCAACTCTCCTGAGTTTAACCCACAAGTCTGTAGGAGCAACTGATCTTATTTATGGTGGCTTCTGCTCATGGTGCGATTGTTTTATTTCACTTTGCTTCTTATGGGGTTATGGCAGGGCTTGCAGTTTTTGAGGGTCCTGAAACCCAAGAAGTGGGCTTGTGGTACCTGCCTGTCACCTGGAGTCTGCTGCCTTCCTCCAACCATCAGCTTCTCTGCCGCAATCAAAGAATGATCGGCTTGTGTGTGAAGCTGATTGTTCCCCTACTTAGGCTCTTTGCATGCTGCTTTGAAACCTGGAGTGCTCAGCTCAGGGTTTTACCAGGCCAGGGTAAGGAGACATTGCCGGCTCAATAGGGCTACTCAGATCTGCGCTAGCAAAATCATGGGTGCAAGTCCAAAAAGCCCTATGTAGGACTTTCAGACCTGAGAAGAGGGTTAGGATGTGGTGGAGGGCTCCCCTGCTGATCCTGCCCCCTCCCATGCCTGATCTGCTCCCCATTTCCCTCTCCCCTCTCAGAAGCATCCCCTCACCACCTCCATTCCACCCTTCCCCCGCCCCTGTGCTGCTCAGTGCTATTCTTAGCAGTGCCGGAAGTCCCAATGTCCCATCCATTGCCAGCAGGATGACGCAGGCCTTTCCACCAGTGCTCCCTACTCCCAAAACATCGCAAATGTGCTTTATGACATGCTTGTGACACCTATTGCCAGCGTCACGGTTGCCACACCTGTGCTAGCCCTGAATAGAATTGCACCGTGTCATAGCTCCCCCAATCCCAAAGAACTGTAGGAATTTGACTTTGATCAGAGTGCAGAGAATTTCATCAGTGATCCTCAGGTCTCCTCGCAGAACTAGAATTCCCAGGGTTCCTTGGGGTGTGGGAATAACTGAAAAATCAGTTTAAGTGTCCCTGCTTCTGTATACAAACATAACACAAAAGTGGTTTAAAAATCAAGATTAACTGAGTGCGTAAAAAGGCCCAAGCAAATATTGAAGCATCTCAAATGATACCTACTTAATATTATCTACAGATATTGGTGAGCATAACTTAATTTGGGAATTCCACTCAAGCAAGTAGTGGGTAGCTAAAGTTTATTGCAATTACTGTTAGTCTTAACAAGATACCAGCAATTTATTTTTTAAGCATTTTAATATGTTATTCTGTCCATCATCTTTGGCAAATCAAGTTGCAAACTGGGGGAGGTTTAGCAAAATAGCAGTTAAGGGTCATTAAGAGCGTGCTTCGATGACTAAATGTGTAGTGCTTGCTTGGGATTTAAAGTCATGTGTGCATCTCTTTATTCCTTTTTAAGTTTCAGGTCATTGGGTTTCAGTACATTGTAAAGGTTGGCACATTATAATTACAGTAATCAGAAATGTTTTTTTCTAATAAGTGGGAGAGGTCTAATGGAAACTGTTAGTTAAAAGTTCAGCAGCCCAGGAGGGGGAAAAAATAACAACTGACTATTGGTAGCTGACAGTTTTTATTCAAGATACATGCACGTGTGCGAGCACACACACACATGCACACACACACACACACACACACACGCTTAATGATTCACAAAGTATTGAGGGACTTTTAATACATCATTTTATCAGCTTCTAGAACAAGGACTTTCTGGGTTGTTATTGAATGCATTTGACAGCCCCATCCTAATTAAGATTAGGCATCTTTGAGAGCCAAAGATTAGGCATCTAGGAAAGTGTTCTTCCATTGTAAAATGGCTGCTGGTGGAACATGCAGTGCTCCATTGGTGGCCATTTTTCACACCCTGTTGCAAAAGGCACGGGTGCCACTGCCTCCCCGCCAGAGCACACCTTGCGCACTGGAGCTGGTAAGCCACTGGGGACAGGGGGTGGGGATTGGTGCCCTGGGAGTGGCATATCATGGGTAAGTGCTATGAGAGATTGGTGTCGCTTTGCCAATATGCTAACCATCATTTTGCCCTTGACACACCCAAAATAACTGGCATAAACCTGAGGCCATGTGAGCCTCAGATTGGCAGATGAGATTGAGGCTGTTGGAGGCCATGCTAGCAAAACAACAACAACACACGTTTACTTATCTCTCCACCCCTGCATGGTCTCCAACTGCCTGCAGGATGCAGTGGAACATGTGCTGGTGCCACTGCACATTGAGAGCAGCATTGAGTCATGGAGAATTCTTATCATTTCCTTGCAAAATAGTGGTGCACAGGGATGAGGCTAAGCATCGAAGAAGTGCTGCAGGCTCCCATAGGGATAATCAGCAAAGTAAATGCAGAGGCACATACGCTGACTAGATGTTGATAGGAAGGTGTTGCTGATGTTGTTGTGCTAGTCACTCGGAGACAAAGTGCTTGGTCCCCAATCTGTATGAGTTGCAATCCAAATTGGGTAAGTGATGGTGGTGGGTGGAGTGGGAGCTTGCACAATAATACAATCTAACAGGCATTTTTGTGAGAAATGTCAGACGCTGAGATGAGTGATTTGTGCTTTGCGTTCTCTCTTGTACTGATTTACACAACATTCACTTAAGAGACGTCATTATCTCAAGGTGTGTCACTAGCTTAGATAATTTTTCTTCAGGATTAAAACCACAGCCCAATCTCTTACCATTCTTATCTCAGTGGCGCAGCAGTGCCAACATGGCATCTGCGGTATTCTGAGTGAATTTTCTGGCATGTTGAGGCCTCCTCGGCATAAAGGAACATTTGTTCCCTTGCCCAGGGATCAGACCCTGCTGCCTCCATGGGTCAACTCTGACCTGCACCAGCAATATTACAAGCACACGTCTGTGTTGACCAATGAAGACCCAGGAAGGGGGTTAGGATTTGGAGCTGCTGGATTTGGTTCTGCTGCCATGGAACCCACTCCTTTTTATTTATTTTATTTATTAGATTTATACCCCACCTTATTTGCCTAAAGGCGCTCAAGGCGGCTTTACAAAATATAAAAACTAACATTAAAAACACTTCAAAAACAATATAAAAAACAATACAATAAAACAATTAAAACCACCAACAGTACAATTTAAAAGCAACAAACCCAGTGGATCATAAAATATAATAAACCAGCCAGCCAGCCAGACCTGTCAACAATTAAAAGCTTTTTGAAATAAAAAGGTCTTCAGCCCCCGCCGGAATGTTAACAGAGAGGGAGCAGTTCTCAATTCTAAGGGGAGGGTATTCCAAAGTTGGGGGGCCACCACCGAGAAGGCCCTCTTCCTGGCCACCACCCCTCTCACTTCTCCTGGTGGCGGCACAGTCAGAAGGTCCAATCCAAAAGGTCCAATCCACAGTCAAAAGGTCCAATCCAAAAGGTTTCCCAGGTCCAATCCAGACTCCTTCCCACCTCCCTGTTTTGCCCACTCCCCACCTCTTTCCCCAGCCCCTGTCCAGTCTTAGCATTTATCTCAGTGGGACTTACTTCTGAGTAGACACGTCTGGCTTGCACTACAATCCTAAGGGAAGGCCACAAGGAAGTTAAAATGTATAAGTAGTCATTTGGGGTAGAATGAGATTTGCATTGGACAAAGAACCAGGAGAGGAAATAACGTTGGCTCTGTTTTCATATGAATGCCATTATCTTGATCGATGCACAAGTGACTTCGCTGGCACTGGGATACCCGCAGCCAAGTTGCCCATTGCATGCCAGGGAGAGCCTGGCTTTCTCGCTGGGCTGTAGCCAACTCATGTTTCCAGCAGATGAGCCCTGAAAGCGAATGCCTTTGGTGGCTGACACCTTAATTAAATGTGCACAAACACCCTTAACGCTGTGATTTCTCAACTTTTCTTCCCGCTTTTGCAACCCCTGAAGCGCTTTTAATGTAGCTCTTTGTATGCAAGCCGGTCTTTCCTCTAAGTAACCAAAGAACGATAAATAACTGTTCTGGCTGTTCTTGCAGTTGTGTTTGGGTTTGGCATCTTGCAGACACCCCAACTAATGGGATCATTTGTAGATCCAATAGCCTCTTAAATAGCTCTTTAAGAAAACAAATAATGCATTTCTTCGTACACTGAGGGCCAAGGAGCCTACTGATGACTTTTACACTATTATGCTTTTAGAGCTAATTATATTTCTTTAATGCATCGAGCTTCTTGACTTCAGCAAGCCATGTTATTAATGAATTCTTAATGTGCTCTAATTCTGCTGAGTGCTGCTGGAGTGCAGCAGGCCAGGCCAGTAACTTCCTTTTTATATCCTTGCCATGAAGTCTTGCATGACACTTTGGATGCAATTGGCTTCCCCCAGGAAGTAGTTAAGTCATGCTAGACAGCAGTCGATTAAACATTCACAGGGCCATTTGTAAGGTTGCCAGCTTTTGATTTAAGAAATACTGGGCCCCCCTGGGAGAGGCCAGGAGGTGAGGCCAGGGCAGGTGATGCTGTGCCAGGACTTGGCAACTCCTGGGGTGGATCCTGGAGGAACCTGGCCAGGCGGGGTGCAGCCAGGATGGAATTTGATCAGGCTGAATGGAAGCAGGCTACTGGGTGCACTGCGTTTTCAGATCCCAGCCCTGAATATCTGACAGAATCCAATGCTGCTAAGCAGACTGATAAGATGCTGGTTGGGTGACAACCCCACCCAGTGGCCGAAGCACAGGAAGGTGCCTTGCGCAAATATGTGGCATAGTGTCAGTGGTGTCATCCAAATGATTTAGGAACAGGTACTCACTTTTGATTGGCACTTGTCGGGGTCCGCCCACCGGAAGTGAGGTCATAAGCCGGAAGTGATGTCGTGGCAGGAAGTGAGGTCATAGCCGGAAGTGAGGTCATGATTGTTGCCATGGGTGTGATCATGTTTGTAATAACTTCAGCTTGTGGTTAGTGTTGATTTAACTTCTGTTGCTTTGCTTTCTAGAGATGTGTATAGACATATTTTGCTTCAACTGTTCCCTGGTTAAATAGCAGGCTAGACTGTGCTAGATTGTGAGCCCTTTTGGGACAGGGAGCCATTTAACTTTAATGTTAAATGCAAGGAGCCGGCAAGGAGCAGGAGGGGGAACAGGTGACCAAAAAAAGACCCCGTGGGGGCTGGGGCTGGGGGGGAGGCTGCAGGAGGAACCGGGACACTGGATCTGTGCGGCTGGAGGGAGCGGGAGCCCCAGGCAGCCTACCTTCTCATGCTTGCTGCCTTATTCCCAGTTCTTCCTTGTGCTGCTGCTGCTGCTGCTGCCGCCTCCGGTCCTCTCGTTCCACTGCTGCTGCCTGCCTGCCTGCCTGCCTCCTCACAGAAAGTGCAGGCAACGGCTGCGGGCGTGCAGTACGCATGCGCAGCTGCTGAGCTAATCAGCCGATGAGGCCAGCTTCGAGTGGGCAGGGCCAGCTCAACTTCTACCGGAACTGGTACTCACATAGTGGTGCGTAGTGGGTGCATGACATCACCGCATAGTGTGACTATGTGATAAAACACAGAGAGATCAACATTAATGGGGCTTATTTGCATGGAAGGATGCAAAGGACTACAGCCAGTTTACACACCTTGCAACTTGTATGCTGTGGGACCAAATGGACATTTTCCCCTCCACTACACATCTAAGGAAATATGAGGCCAATACTCAGTGCAGAAACCCAAAGAAGCACAGTTTGCATGCTCTCCACCCCTCCCTGCCCACTGTTGAAGGAAAAAAATTGAGTAAGGGTTCAATCTTAACCTGCTCTGGTACAGCCAGGCTGCAGTGGCCTGCGCTGTATCCAGCACAGGTTAGAAGCAGGTTGAAGGTCACCTTGGGGTAAAGGGATATTTTTCCCCTTACCCCATGTCGAGATCTAACCTGCCCTATGTAGTTACTCAGATCTGTGTCAGCTATTTAGCTGGCACAAATCTGAGTAACTCATGTAAGAGTGCCTGGGCCAGGAATGGGGATTAGGATATGGCATACACTGTGCCATCAATCCAACCCCATCACAGGCCCAATCTACTTCCCATTCTGCCCTCTCCCTGTCCAGAAACTCCCCACCTCCAGAATGCCCTCCCGCCACTCTCTTCCACCCCTCGCACTGCCCATTACAAACCTATTTTGCAGGGCTGGCACAGGGATGGGATGTGGTGGCAGCAGTATGCTGGCACAAGTTCTTGTGCTGGCTCAGCCAACTCCTGAGTGCACAAACATGCTTTATATTACAGCACATTTGCAGCACTTGGGAGCCAGCACCAGCTCAAACGGACATTGAGATTGGACCATCAATCAGTTCCATCAATCGGAGATTGAGACATCAATTGGTTCCAATGTCTCAGCTAGGAACACAAATACACAGAGAACACAACTTAAGGGAGACTTTTGAAGAACAGAAGGTTAATTCTTACATGTGATAGCATGATAGTATGTATATAGGGCTTCCCTCGAGAACAGTTTGAAGGCTTACAGTTAGTAGCTACAGTGGCTACCCATTCGATTCTGATCTCAACTTAAGATGATGGTTCTGACTTTTAAGGCCCTTCATGACTTAGGCCCAGCCTACCTAAAGGACCGCCTTCTCCCATACATACCAGTTCGCCCTCTTAGGTCATCTAAAGAGGCTCTCCTTCAAGTGCCCCCTCTCTCCCAAGTTAAAGGAATGGCAGCTCGGGGATGACCCTTCTCTGTAACGGCTCCCCAAATATGGAATTCCCTTCCAGAAGAATTAAGAACTACACACTCCCTCATGACCTTTTGGAGAGGGCTCAAATCATACTTATTTCGTCTGGCCTTTGGATGATTGCGTGGCTGTCTGCCCTCTGTCCCTCTGGTATAGTGTCATAGTTTTGCTCACTCGCCAGTCAAATGTTTTTTCCCTCCCCCGAAACGACCTGATATGGAGAATTGGGTCTGATTTCTTTTTACTCTCATTGTTCCCGTTAATGTTGTTGTTGTTGTTGTTTTCTTTAATCCTTGTTTTACCTATTGTGGTTACATTGTACTTTGTTCTCTGTAAGCCTCCTTGGGCATTTGCTTCAGCATGGGAAAGGCGGGGTATAAATTCTTCAAATAAAAAAATAATTAATAAATTATAGTAGGGCCTGTAACCACCTTGATTTTCTTTGAACCACCTCACAGGAAGTTGGTGATTTGGAAGTACCCCAACATGAACAGTACACACCAGATCAAAAATGCATTAGGAGCCTCCTTTATTTTATTTTTTTCCTGCCAAGCAGTATTTTCGTATGGGCTGCTTTCTAACAAATGATTGTCTACATAAGGACAGAGTGAGACTTATTGCTGCCTTCGTTCAGAGTCCAGAGTCTCAAAGCAGCTCACAAGTCATTAAAATATAATAAATTACAATAAAGGACAAACATCATGAAAAATTAAAAGTTGCAGCTATAATAAAACAACCAAACACAAGCCCATCAATTCAAATTGAGCTTAAAAAGCCAGACCCCTCCCCCACCCATGCAGACATACACCAGCCATCACCCAGATGCATGAAGGTTGGTGTGTTTAATAAACCATCTTTCTGAAGTCCAGAAGACAGCTAGCTAGGTTGGCTTCCTATACAACCAAGGCAGAGGAGCCCCTATTGAGAGAAGACTGGGATCAAGAAGTCAGTTGCCAAACTCAGATGGTGGGGATATCTGAAGTGCAGTCTCTCCTGAAGCTCTTAAAACAGCAGTCTCTGAACTGGAGACAATTGCAGCACTTAAAAAGCCTCCCTGGCATGTCTGGTACTTAAAATTCTGCCGGGGAGCATTTGGATACCCACGACTACAGCCCCCAAGTGTCCCCGTGGCCAGCCACACTTGCCCAGAACGCTGCATGTATGGCCTGCTGGGGCAACATAACCTAGAATGGCTGGCCGCGGCAACACTTTGGGGCTGTGCAGTACAATCCTAACCTGGAGTTAGGCCAGCACAGGTAGGCCAGCAAAGTTTGGCTGGCACAAGGGACACCGTAAAGCACATTTGGACCACTCTTAGAGTCAGGGAGGATAGTGCATGTTTGTGTGCTGGCCTCTTTGACTCTGAAAGTGGTCCAAACATACTCTTGTGCTGGCCTGACTGTGCCGGCCTAACTCCAGATTAGGACTGCACCCGTAGTCACGGCTGTCCCAATGCTCCCTGGTAGAACAGTAAGCAGCGGTCACCTGGAGAAAGGAAATAGCCGTGACCAGATCCAGCCTGCAGGCTGGAGTTTGGAGACAGTTTTAAAAGATAAGGAATAACTTACAAGTGGAAGTTATTGTGCCTTCAGCCACAATTTGCCTCTCTGTCTTTATCTCACAGAGATGAACAATTCAGTTAATCAAGGGCATTAAGTGTTGTGAGGTGAGGTAGAATTGAGATTCTTTGAAAAAGTTATTTTGCCAGGCATCACTCTTCATGGATTTGCTAGTAGCTATTTTGGCTAGTTGAGACGTACTATTCGCAAAGAAATGTCTTCTTGGGTCTCATACCGACATCCTAACCCCCTTCCCGGACTCCATCCAGCTATATTGGCTAGTAGCTATGGACTCACAAAGAGCTATGGACTCACATCTTGGGTCTGCCACTGATATCATAAGTGCCTTCGGGCATAAAGGCGGGGTAAAAATCTTTTAAATAAATAAATAAATAAAATATCATAAGCCCCTTCCAAGACCCGATTCTGCAGCACAGGTCAACAAGGACCCACAAGAGCTATTTAGCTATTGCAGGTCCAAGTAGACCCCTCAGTGGCACGGAGGCTTACCCACAATTGCTCCCTTACCTAGATGAGACCTCTGCAACTGCTTCCCCATCATAGGATGCAGTGGTCACCATTTTGGTATCGCTGCCTTGATGGGGGGGGAGGAGGGGTAGTGGATAGGATTGGGGTTCCAAGAGATCCCACCCCCCAAGTGAACGAGAACTAAACCCTAATCTAAAGTCTTTTTGTTGCCTTGAACCTGATGAGAACCTATAAAAATGGATAAAACTTCAAAATAAACTTACCAGCACAATCCTATGCAGGACTGCTTGATTGAGTTCAGGGAGGATTACTCCTGGGAAAGTGGACACAGGATTGCAGCCTTAATGAATAGAAAGTCAGGAGGCTCCTTTACTGTTGGTGATACAGATCCACCCCCCCTTCTTTCTCTCTGCCTCTGCCTTAAGAGAGGCAGGGAAAAGGAATGATTTCCCAGAGAACCATTGGAGGAGAGGAGACAAATGGAAGCAGGGAAAAGGGCTCTGGGGCTGACAGTTCTCCTGTCTCCTACACTTATTTTGGAGTACACGTACAAACTGCTTCTCTCGGACGATGACAAAGAATTAGCTGATCTAACCACACTGTGGCTCGCTTGAAATTTCTAAAGATGTATACTTCAAATAAAGAATGGTGTTCGATTGATTTTTCAATCAGGTTATGACACTGAACCGCTCTTCAGAGTGTTCAGAATCGTGGGAAGTAAGAGACACTTGGTCAAAGAAAGGCCTACAAATGGATTGGCCCTTTCCTGGATTCTTTTATCAGAGAGTCTCATCTCTGCAAAAAGGAAAAATAAGATTTGCCTCGGTAGATAAGAGCAAGCTCTATCAAGTTCAGCAGCGTGATTTCCGCAGTCTAGGGCTTCTAAAAGGTAAAGTTTTCCCCACTTTTCCCCACTGAATGGTCTAGTTGTGCCCGACTGTAGGGGGCGGTGCTCATCTCCATTTCTAAGCTGCTGGCATTTCTCCAAGGACAAGTTTCCATGGTCATGTGGCCAGCATGACTACACCCCAAGGCGCACAGAATGCTGTTACCGTCCCACCGAAGTGGTCCCTATTTATCTACTCGCATTTTTACATGCTTTCGAACTGCTAGGTTGGCAAGACCAGGGCTTCTAGAAGCTCACTCATTCTTCATATCCACCCCCTGATATTTTGTCCCCAGCATCACTCAGAAGCATGATGCCTCTCATTTAGATTCCAATTAGCTGCTGTGGCTAATAGCTGTTGATTAACCAGGTTCAGAGCCTGCTTTGGGGGTTAGGGAGGGGCCTGCTTCTCCTTCCTTTCCCGCCTTCTTCCCTGACTTGGTCGAAGGGGCAGTGGTGGAGTTTGTGCGGAGAGTGGTGTGCCTGCCTCGGTGTGTATGTTGGTAGTGCACAGTCACAGCTCTGAGTGAACTGTGTTTCTCAGATACCACAGCAACTTTGTCAAGGAGGACTCAACCATCTCTCTGACTGGGTCAGCGAGGCTCTCAGCTCCAGCAAGCTTGCTGGAAGGGGACTGCTTCTTGCTCATTAGCATCTTGCTAGCCAGCTAGCCACCCCAGGCTGCCTTGCTCACCTTCAGCCATACTTTCCCCTGCCCAAAGCCAAATCTCCTGTAAATCCCAGGAGTGGCACCTTGAAATTGACCAGATACATCTTGATATTGACCAGGCATGCTGGTTCTAGCATCCAACAACTCTCTACAGGCACTTGCTGCTATCAAGGTGCCCCTTCCCGCCTGTCTCTTCCTGTCTCACACACTCTCCTTTTATGTATTTATTTGATTTATTTACAAAATATACCCTGCTTTATCTCGCTGATGGGCATGCAAATTTACACATACTCCTCCCCTTTGAAGGAGAAGGAAGGAGGCACAAGCCATGCCTGCTCACTTAAGTGGTGCCCACGGCAAATCCCTTGTCGAGCCACACCATAAAAATGCCCCTGTGTAGTGCTCCTTTGTTCCACATGGCCTGTCCTGAAGGTGTGCCAACTGAGGGCCCAATCCCATCCAACCTTCCAGCACTGATGCTGCCACAATGCAGTCTTGAGGTAGGGGAACAAGGATTTTCTTCTCTTGAGGAGGCTTCCCAATGATTGGGTCCCCAATGCAGGATGCAGCACACACCCCATTGGCAGGGATGCATCCACACTGGAAAATTGGATAGAATTGGGCCCTGATGGTCTTGCAGTTGGGGCTGCAATATTTTGGAGCTGGTCCCAAACATGTGCTTGGCTACTTGTATTTAAAGGCAGCAGAATTTTTCAAATGGGTCCTCAGCCCTGGTTTGCCATGTGGCTTTGATACTCCTGCCACTAAAACAAAGCCAAACAGCTCGAGTAGCTGCTTATAATGCTTAAGCAATTCTCCGTAGTCTTCTTTGAAAGCTGGATTTGAAAGGCCAAGAGGTTTTCTAATCTCCAAAACTCCAGGGAGTGGCACACTAATATTTTGTCTTGCTACTATTTTGAAATAGGTTTTCCTTTTGTGAAAACAGTGTTATCTCTGTGATTTCCTTCTGGTGGCTCAGACTGGAGAAGAAGCCACTGCCTTCCTCTGCCACCAGAATTTAAGGGATGTAAAAAGTGATGCCCTGGTTTATGGGAATCAATAACTCCCTTTTGCACTTGAGAAAGGTTTGAAGTTAGAAGCTTTGATTTAAATCCATCCAAATCTCATTTGAATCAGAAAAGGTTTATGATGTCATTTTGATATAGATAGCAATAATCAGCAGGTCTTAATCATAGAGAACGTTGTCGTATAAATAATCCAGAGGTCAAGGATTCAGGTGCTTCGGTTTCCATTGTAAATCTTTTGCAAGCTGTTGCTGAGAAGTTTTGATTTTTTGTTAATCCCTTTTGAAATACATACACTACAAATTCTGACTAGTTTTGAATCAGTCAATGTGTCATCGTTTCCTGTAAGCTAGTATTTTAGAGGCCCAATCCTATCCAACTTTCCAGCACCGAGGCAGCCACAATGCAGCCCCAAGGTAAGAGAACAAACATTTCTTTACCATAAAGAGGCCCCATTGGCATGACTGCATCATTGCTGGAAACTGGATAGGATTGTGCCCTAAGTGTATGCATGTGTAAGAGTGCACACACGTGTATGAGAAGAGGGTATTAAATTCTCTTTTTGGGACCCTTAGTCCCACTGCAAAACTACAACTGTCAGGAAGCCACTAGTGGATCCTTTCAGGACCAATAGTTAATTGCTTTGCAAAACTGTCTACGTGCTATAACATCATGTTGAAGGTAAGGGTATTACATAATTGAGGGTGCAATCCTAACTTGGAGTTAGGCAGGCACAGTTAGGCCAGCAAAGTTTGGCTGACATAACATAAGGGACACCATAAAGTATGTTTGGACCACTCTCGGAGTCAGAGAGGCCAGCACACAGAGGTGAACCATCCTCCCTGACTCTAAGAATGGTCCAAATGTGTTTTACAGTGGCCCCAGTGCCAGCCAAACTTTGCTGGCCTAACTGTGTCAGCCTAACTCAGGGTTAGGATTGCACCTTGAGAGCGCAATCCTCAGGGAGCTTTCGGCTGGCACAAGCCCTTCGTGCCAGCCCAGGAGTGTTGCAAATGCATCATAAAGCGCATTAGTGCCTTCTTAGGAATTGGGGAGGCCAGAGCATGAATGTGCACTAGCCTCTCTGTGTCCCATCTGATCCAGGGGAGGGCAGAGGGAAGGTGGATTGGTGCGAGGAGCAGGCAAGGAGGGTGGCCCCATGGGAGGGTGGGGTCATGGGTGGTCTGGCTCAGGGAGGAGTGGGTGGCCTCCAGCAGGTAGGCCTGGTCAGCCCTACATGGGCCACTTTGATCTGCACCAGCAATTTTTCACTGCGCCATATGGCTGTGCCATATCCAGTCCCTTGGGGTGGCTGAGGCTTTACTTGGGGGACATTAGTCCCTTTAGTTGCACCGCAGCTGCCTCCTAACTGGGACTGGCACAGCCCAAATGGTTTGCCTATTCCTGCCCTGGTTAGGATTGGGCTGTGAGTCCTCACTCACATTCAAGAAAGCAACAACATCCCTGCACATCGAAAGGTAACTGCCAGGGGCAAGATTCCCCCCCCCCAATGGGAGTGTTCATTCATGAAGTTCTCTCCATTGAAGTCAAACATGGTGCAGTCCAAGATGTGGTGATGCCCAGAGGCTGCTTGAGAGCTACATGCCCTGAGGGGAGGAAAATGTTGGGGTGTCTAGCAAGCAATCAGCAGAAGAAGGCTTTTTCTATAGCTAGTTCCACCACCCGCTACTTTACTCCTTTCAATAAGCACATGCAGGAGCAGAGGCAGTAAAGGCAGGTAATACTGGCGGACAACCATTGGGCTCTTAGGCTACAATTTTAAACACATTTGCCAATATTGGATCATGTGTTTACTTCAGAATTAATGGTGACATTTAACCTTGGAACTCCAGCAAGAACAGGGGTGGGACAGTTTCATTGATATGAAAGGATTAAGAAGTCAGGGCCAGACTGAGAACTTCTGTTTTAAAGTACAGTGCTACAGTTATGACAGTTTACCATGAACATCTAGAACCTTCTAAGGCTGCCTGTTCTTGTCCTGGTGGACCACAGTTTTGGCAACAGTGAGCTTGCTGGGGCTTAGGGGCAGCTGCTTCACTACAGAGCCCACCAGCATGACTTTTAATGGTGGAGGGGTCCGTGGCCCACCCCTTCCACCACAGTCGCTATACTGGTAGAGTGTAAGCAGGCTGCTCCGACCAGCCTCCAGCTTTGGAGGACAGAAGCAACAGGGGTGGAATACAAGGAAGAATAGGGGCACTGAGGGAGCAAGGGGTACCGTGACTGACCTTATCCTACCAGAGGAGGAGGAAGGGGCAGTTCCAGTGGGGGCCAGCAAATCCTTTATCAGGCAGGAACAGGCCAGGGGTGAAGGTCAGTGGTGGTGAGGAGACTGGCTAATGAGGAAGTTTTGCCTGCTTTGCCTGGTAGCCATTATCGCTGGTGGACTCCATTGAGCCCAATGCCCCTGGGGCAGCAGGTGCCACTCCCCCAGGGTCAGACATTGCCTACAAAATGTCTAGCCCTGCCTGAGGGGCTTTTCCTTGGCAATTGGTGTGAGAGAAAGAGCTTACTTTCCTGAGACTCACTTCTTTGCTCTGAGGAGAACACCTTTGCCCAAGCAGGTGTCGGTCGAGCAGTGAGGCTGTAATCACTTGCTAAATACCTTGCCATTTCATACCACCTTCTATGTTATTTAAATAAATTTGTTGTTTTTATTATGGCGGCTGTCCCAGTGAGTCTATTCTGACAACCCCACATCCTCTGAGAAAACAAGACTGTAGACAATTTGTACAATACCCAAAACGATGCTTCATTGAACAAAATGGGACTTATTTCTGAGTCAATTTGTGCTGGATTGTGTTGTTAGCCTTCCTGGGTGAAATGAATGGATTGCACTAAATGTTTTGGAATTGACCTCAAGTAGAAGTGCACATTGTCCGTTGCAAAATCCTACCAAACCTGGGGCAGGGAGGGAAGAGGGTTTCCAAAATGTCTCACAAAAGAGACTCGAGCTATTATCAATGGAAAAAGCTGGCATGAGTCTTTGCGATATAAGCAAGAACCAGAAGGCAATCTGTGTTGTGTTATACTCGTGGCTATGAAGCATCAGTAGTCCTGGCACTGATTGACTGAACGGATGTGATGCCACAAAATATTGAGGCCTGGGATGAGGATCCCGGAGATAAAGAAGCAGAGGGACAAGGTAGTCCAGAGCCAAAACGGCTGACAAACAAAACAGAAAGTTCCCCTGCTAACTGGGCAAGAGGCACTTTTTCAAGTGGTGTTCCTCTTATATTTAGAAAGGGGAGAGTAATTGTCCCTCTTTACCCCTGTGCAGTCTTTTCTAGTGGGTGTTGCAGATGGTGTTCTGCATTTTTTTAGATTGTGAGCCCTTTTGGGACAGGGAACCATTTAACTACTACTACTACTTCTTGTTCTTGTTCTTGTTCTTGTTCTTGTTGTTCTTGTTCTTGTTCTTCTTCTTCTTCTTCTTCTTCTTCTTCTTCTTCTTATTATTATTATTATTATTATTATTATTATTATTATTATTAGCCTGTAAACCGCTTTGTGAACTTTGTGTTGAAAAGTGGTATATAAATATGTGCTTGATTGAAAGTGGATTGGGGAGGAGGACAATTGATGAAAAGAGCAAAGGAAACAGGAAATTGATGCAATGAATTGGGGATTAATGAAATGGGGTTGCAAAAAAACCTTATCGTCCTCAAGGACAACTTGGAGTTAGGCAGGCACAGACTGAATGTTATGGGGATCAGGAGGGAGAGCTACTGTATGGGGAAGCTTGCCAAGAAAACAAGGAAGAACTAAAAGATTCTCCAAGAAAAATGAGAAAAGATAGAACTAAGCTCATGGGATGGGAAGTTGCTAAGCAGCAGTCAGTTATGATGTCACAATGAAGCACCACCAAGTCTGCCCTGAGACTCCATGAAAGAGAGCTTAAGGGCTCCCTTACTTCATATAGACTTATTCATTGTTCATTGAGAAGTGCCGTAGTGTAAGTGGAAGAGCTCATGTACCTTGTGGGGATAGTAGGGCTCCTGGCATTGGCATTGTCAGGCAGGGAAAGACCACTCCCTGAAGCATTAGAAGCTATTTACAAAGAGAAGAGAGAGCACCACCCTAACTCAGTGTAAGTCATCTCTTTTTAATCTTATGAAGGAGCAATAGGTGGAGCGGAGACCTTGTACTCTGGCTTCTTCCATTTCAGTATAGCCCTGTATTTGAGCTTGAATTACCTTCCCCTTTGTTATGGAGAACCGAACATTTTCCAACATGGACAGTAATTACTATCACCTCTGAAAGGTTTTATCTGGCGAGGAAGGCTGAAAGTCGGATGTAATGGCAGGATTTTATGATTCTAAACAGAGATGTATAGCATAGAAAACTCAGGTTGCCAGCTGTATAAAATGCAAGCCCTTCGGAGGAACCGCGGGGCAGAGAAAAGGCAGAAAACGCCATGGCAACATTGACTGGTCATTGGGGACTCTAGCTAGTCAAAGGTTGCATCTGGAGGATGCTGGAAGGTCTCTTCGGTGGGAACAGTATAAAATCTGGCAATCTGGAAACAGAATTAAGAATTCAGTGGGTTAGGCAGACAGGGACAAAGCTATCTCTTCCTGTTTAAGGTTTTTATCAATAAACCTCTTTGAAATGTTTTTTATTGAACAGCAAGATAAAAATAGAGAAAAAACAGAGACAGAATGAAATCTAGCAGACTGGATGGTGCCTCTCAGGATCTGGTGGGTGGGATATGGGCAAATTCTGGCAGAATCTAGAGTGACGGGGCAGCGGCTTCAGGGTGACCTTCACCCTGTGCTTTGCGTCACCCCCTTGAGAGTGCAGATGCTGATGTAATTGGGGACATCACCCCCAACTACATTTGGAATGCCAGCTGCAGCTCAGAGGGGCAGCTTCTTTGCTCTGCTCTGAGAGCTGCTGTGGTCGGACCACTGCAGAACTTGGAATGCAGCAAAGAAGTGGCTGCATTGAGCTTGAGTGTTCCCTTGAGTGTAGCTGGTGAGAACAGGAAGCAGTGAGGCTGAAAGCCTGAGGCCAAGCAAGAGTGTCACCCTTCCTGAGCCTCAGCCATCTTTGGGCCATCTGAGTCCTCCCAACGTGGCCTGATGTAGTTCTGTTTAAAACTGTTCTGCAGCACCAATGGCTGGACTCAGAGTGCCGTGGCTGTGGCATTCTTAGCTGGATCTCATGTGGCACATCCTTCTGGCCTGAGACACCTGGAGTGGACCCCCCACTTGCTACATCACTGCTTCACTCTCCGTTTTCCACCACCTCCCTCTAGCCCACCACAGAACGAGTCCCATTGATCTGCTAATTCTTGAGCGAGAAGCAGATTCATCACAGTTTTCACAAACCTGGCAGTGCAGGACTTCTGGTTTTGTTTAGGTACTTTTCAAATGAAGTTCCTTCTCCCCCCTGCACTGTGGCAAAGTTGGCAGCAGTGGATCTGGAGCAGTGTCATTGAGCAACATCTCAGGCCATGCCACCGCTGATGGAACCACCACATTTCAAAGAGCACTCCTCTTGTTTTAGGTCCAAATCCTATCCAACTTTCCAGCTCTGGTGCAGCCATGCCAAAGGGGCATGTGCCACATCCTGCGGTGGAGGGGCACACACAGAGGCCTCCTCCCAATAAGGAAATGTTTGTTTCCTTTCCTGAGGGCTGCATTGCACTGGTAAGTTGGATAGGATTGGGCTCTCAGTGAGCTACACAAACTGTATTTGAATATTTGCATTGCTTCTATCATATTTCCCCTATTTTGTGGATGTGATTTCTCTTAAGCAGCAGCCTAGCACCTTACTTGTTTGAAGCTTCCAAAGGGAACAATGACATTGTAGAGCCTAGCCAGTTACCATGTGGAATTAAGACAATACTTGGAGGATGTGTCCTGGGTATGTAAGCTAAACTGAACAACCATTTAGCATATTCATAAATGTATTTGGAAGTAAGATCTTTCTTGGAAATTTAGATTGTCACCCTCTTATGTGGATTATTTTTGATGCATAAATTATGGCAAGAATACCCACTGACTTGGTGTCTTGGAAAATCCAAACTGATAGTGGATTTCTCTTTGGAGAATGAAATTTCCACTGTAACGTTCTGCTCGTACAAATATTTACTTATACCGAAATGTGACTCTTACATCAAAGGACATCATAACATGGAAAATAACTTCAGAGCTCTTTCACAACCTCCTCCAGGCTATTTGAAAAATGTGACATATTTTAGGGGGACAGAAAAAATGCAGAGCAGCATCTATGCAGTTGTTAGGCCCAGGGTATTTCAAGCCTGATCTGTGTATAAATTGGCAAGGGTGAGACAGAGATCACGGCAAACCATTACTTGCTTAAATATAGAGCTGAGATGATACTGCTTGCCTTGTTTCATGTTTGTTTCCAGAAATGTTGAATAGTCCTTCTTGTTTCCTGCAGTTTCCTGACCCTTGTGAGTACACCCACTTGTTAAATATGTTTTTTAGTATAATTTTTCTTCCTTTCTTTTGCCCTCACTCCCCTTCCCTCTTTTGTCCACATGGCCATTTAGTTCTATTTGTGTTGTTGATGATCCGTTTGATATCCCCTATGCCACAATGAGGTGGTGATCTCCTGGACGCTCATAAATCCTCATTATGAGTTTTGGGCTACTGATTCCTAGTCTTGCCGAGCACATCTATGGTCCGATCCTGCTCTATGGCAACACTACTCTTGCTGCCAGGTGGACACTGAAAGTTCTGTAAGGGCCAGGAGGGAGGAGCAGGCGGGGAGGTCCGTGGAGGCGGGTGCTGGGTCTCTGCACCAGTCAGAGGAGGCCTGGAAGCAGACAGTAATGAGTATGCCACTGAGCAGTGCACAGGCGTTCTGGGGCAGAGAAGAGGGTGGTCCAGCTGGCTGAAGAGGGTGGTCTGAGGGGACCCTGGTGGCTGCTGCGGATTCCACAGGATGCAGAGGTAGCCATTTTGCCACCATTGCTCCTATGGGACCCGGGCAGCTCAGGATTGGGCTGCCCGTGACGAGTATGCATGCATGATCCACCTTCCCCCTAAACAATTTAAAAGTTGTGATCCATCATGCTTTATAGAAGAGAAAACTGAAACAGAAATATACAAAGAGTGTGCACTGATATTATGGTGTGCCATCTGAAGTAATGCATATCATTACATATAATCAGAACGTTGAATGACAGCTGACAGAGCAAGGGGTATAATTTATTAGGCTGATACATTGTTCTGGTGTTATGTTATGGGTTCCTTTTGGCGTAAAACGAATATTGCATAGATGTAGATATAACCTTTTTGCTAATTTGCAATTGAACTCAGTAAGCAAATAAATTTACAGACTGCAAAACAATGCCTGGTTCAACATCTTGATTCTGCGGCCTCCATTTCCCATTTATCTGTAAATCTGAGTTTGGCAAGCACTGTTAAGTGTGTGATTTCGTTACACATACTAATGACTTTAATGGGGTTATTTCTTTTACGTGTATTTATTTAATGCGACTGACTGTGCTTTTATGCACAGTTTGATGCTCAGATTATGTTTTCTAATCATTCTTCTTTTCGCTTTCATTCTTTCAACAGGTATTTGCAGGCACACTTGTTAGAATTTGATTACATTTGCATTACAATTCCCTCTTTCATAGTTGCCTTCTGTGATTAAGGCCACCTCTCAGAATGACTCTTTTCACAATTTTTTTTTTTTTTTTTTTGCCAAAAGAAAGCCTTCATTTCCTGGCACTCAGACAGAGATAGCAATAGAAATATTGTTTGTAGTACTTTCTTGTATCCACAAGACTGGCTATCTAAAATGTATGCTTTCATTTTAAGGGGGAGTGTCTAAAAGATAATGAGTCTAAAAGATAATGAAATTTCCGACAGTGCCTAAACTTTTATGTCTGTGGAATAACATGCTTGTTGTACTAGGTTTTTCCTAGAAATCCATAGTGTGTCTTCTTATGTGTCAGGGTGGTGATACCATCAGATCACGTAAAACAGATCCACGCTAGCTTTTTTGATCAAGCAGGTTTCCTCTGTTTATAGCTAGTTGAGTAAACTTTTGAGCCAACACTTATGACTGGCTATTAAGGAATCAGTCCAGGAATTATTCTTTCTTGAATCAAAAATTGCTCACAATGACAATTCTACATCAGAAATAAAACACAGAATAATTTTAGGCAGCACGGCAATGGTAAACATGAACAAGATCTGGAAAAGCAAAGGTATCACCCTGAATACCTGGCTTAGGTGCCTAGGTGCCTTTAAACAGGGATTGGACAGATTTTTGGAGGAAAAGTAAGGTGATCAACTTTTTTACAATGAAAAGGAGGACGCAAATGGAGAAAAAAATATCGTAAATAAAATAAACATTATTCATTGCAACAATAATACACTGTAATATGATAAATGCATAATAAAAACATTTGTAACATTTTATATTGTAATTATGCTTACATGCCAACAGGGTTGTATAAACTTGTAAATAAAATTATACATATTTGGAAATTATTAAATAGATAATGAATTACTAAAACGTGAATTGTGCTTACCTGTGTATGATTGAATATTCACTGAAAGAAAGAAATAATTACCGTGAGTCTACTGCGTGTGTATGTGTCGTGTTGTGTTTCGGTAAGAAGTAAACAAAGCCGCTTGCGCGCAGCGCTCTCTCTCAAGGTCTCCCCTGCGGAGTGCATGCATCTCATAATGGCGTCTCGCCGCACTGTACCGAGTGTAAATCACAGGCTCATATGCCCTCTAATCAGTTCCGGGCCCCTATGAGTCTGTGATTTTTTCAGCAGCGTGTGACCTTAAGCACAACAAGGCTTACAACCACTGCTACTAGTCTGGGCCCAAAGTTAAGAATACTTCCTCTTAACCTTAAAATTCCCCAGGCTAAACAAGTCCCAACTACAGGGACTTTTTCCAATGAGTAACTTAAAATTTGGTAAGCGTGCCACTTTAGCCACTGAATCTTATCTGGTTCCAAAGACAACCAAAGCTTCTAGTAAATCTAATTGTAATTTATTGATAAACAAGGGTTACACAACTAAGAAAGCATACTAGAACTAACAGAGATACCTTATAAAACAAAAAAAACTAGGCTCCTATCACTGACTAGGCCCTAGTCGTTCACCTTGTTCCTCAGACAGCAATTCCAGTCTTGCAAAGGGAAGTCTGCAGGTTTGCAAGCTTTATCAGGTCTGATGATCTCCTTGGAGGATGATCTGGAGGAGTCTTGCAGTTTGGAAGGTCTTGATGGTGGTTGTGCTGCCACACCCCTCAGGCTCAATCAATTAGCCTATCAGGGTAAAGGGGCCATCTCCTGTTTTCAGCACTAGCTACATGTAACCTTTGCATTCCTGACCCCAGCTATAACTTCACACCTTTTGCAAACAACCAATGAAATAAGCTCTCTCAGTCCTGCTTGTGTTACAATTCTTTCAAAATAAAGTCAAGCCAGGGCCTAGCTTTTTCTTGTTTGCTCTTTACACCGAGCCTTGACGAATTGTCATGTCAAATACAAATACGTCACATCACACGCAACGGATCGGATCGGCATCAATCGAATATGGAGATTTACAGATTAGTCTTCAAATATTGAAAAGGAGGACATGTAGGAGGACACTTTTCGAGGGAGGACAGAACTTACAAAAGGAGGACTGTCCTCCCTAAAGGAGGACGGTTGGTCACCTTAGAAAAAGTCCATCGTGGGCTATAGGCCATGATGGGTTTTGTAACCTCCTTACATTAATAGTAGGTTACTTCAGAATGCCAGATGCAGGGGAGTGGCAGCGAGATACAAGTATCTTGTGTGCTCCCTGAGGCATCTGTGAAATACAGGAAGCTGGACTAGATGGGCCTTTGGCCTGATCCAGCGGGGCTCTTCTTATGTTCTTATGTTTTAAATACAAACGGCAGACTAGTTAGGGCAATAGTCTTCCCTATAACAATGTATGGGTGTGTCACCCCCGGACACGATGCTGGGCTCCCCCCCCCCCCCGCCGCTGGAGCATACCTGCCACCCTGGGGGGGCGAAGACGGGGGGGATCAGGCCCTGAGCGGAGCGGCCGCACAAGCGCCAGGGGCCGCGGGGGATTGGATCCCTCTCCGGAGGGACGAGGACAACGGGGCAGGCGCCCCGCGCCCCGCAGGAGCCGCGCCGGGCTGCCCTGCTCCCTCCCGAGGGACGACTGGGCCGGGCAGGAGCCCCGCCACGAGGACGGGGGCTGCGCGGCTCCTGCACGCCCCAGAGGAAAAGGAGCGAGACCGGGGGCTCCCCGGGGAGGCGGCAGGCCCTCCCACGGCCGTGCCGCACAGCCCCAATCGGACAGGCGTGCAGCTAGAGCCGCGCCTGCATAGTGAAGGCCTCAGGCAGGGCCCAACCAGAATAAATATCCAGGGGGAGATCGCGTGAGATCTCCCCTGGCCCTTCTTGCAGGAAGGGGCGGAGCATCCCCAAGCCGGCTCAGATCTCAAAAGGAGCTCGACGGAGGAGGAACGGGGCGGTTGCTGGCAGTGGGACAGAGGTCCGACCGGCCAGAGGTCCCTGGAGAAAGGCCAGCCTACTCCTCCGTCGACCTCCTCGAGAGGCATAGTGACTGAAGGGGGCAAGGACAATACCGCCCCCACGCTGGACCCTCTACTGAGGGCACAGAGCCCGACAGCCGGGGCTCTCGCCCATAGGAAGGGGGTGGCTACACCCCCCTCCGCCCTACCTAGTAGTACAACCAGCATACCCTGGGGAGACATCCCCAGATGAAGCAGAGCGTCCTCGCGGACCCACCGACCCCGCCTCCACCGGACGGGGGGGAGAAGCAGAGGCCATCGAACTCCCCCCCCCGGGGCCGGGGGCGCAGACGCCGCTCACACTAGTACTCCAAGGACGGGCCAGATCAACCTACCAGAAGAAGGGGGCTCCGTGGGGTAACAGGGCAACCCTGGTCAGAACCATAGGCCAATGAATGTCAAGGCCCTTACTAAATAAAAGCCGTATCCAAAGTAGCTGTTGCGTCCTCTCGCTTCCTACCGCGCAGCGATCGCTCCGAGCGCCAGCGTATCCATACGCTCCACCGTCCACCGATGTCCCGACCCCCCCGCTGCGGACGCCATGGACATAACAGGGTGTGAGAGTTAGACAATAATAGCTGAAAAGAAGAATTGATGCTTTTGAACTGTGCTGCTGGCTTGTTACATCTAGCCAGAGTAACCAACAGAGACATGCACTACCATATAAAACCAGATACATCATTAGAAGTCAACATTGCAAGACTACGTCTGATTTACTTTGGCCATATCCTGCGTGCGAATTCATTAGAGAAGTCTAACAATGTTAGGCATTGTTAGTGGAACATGAAGAAGGGGCATGTTCTGACACTGGCTTGATGACATTAAAGGGGATACAAAGATGAAAGTCCAACATCAGAAAGAAGCTGTGCTTGATAGGGTAGCATGGAGAGCACTCGCCTATAAAGTCGGCAAGAGTTGACATGACTGAATGGATAATACAAACAAAGAGTGCAATCCTAACCTGCAGTTAGGCCAGCACAGTTAGGTGGTAATGTTTGGCCGGCACAAGGAACACCCGAAAGTATGTTTGGACCACTTTTGGTATCAGAGAGGACAGCACACAGACGTGCACCATCTACCCTGACTCTGAGAATGGTCCAAATGCGCTTTATGGTGGCCCTTGTGCCTTTCTGACTGATGAGGAGCCTCATCTTATCTGGGAGAAGAAATTTCACCCTCTAAAAATCAATACTGTTTTTTACTCTAAGGCCTGCAGCAGGTGTACAGTTATTCCATGGCAAAATGTATCCATAAATCACATCCATGAATGCCAACCCATGCGGGATGTTTGACCACACATTCTTTCCAATTTGCCACAAGTGATAGGCAGGAGACAGCTGCCTTTTAAAGCTGAAACCTGGGAAAGGGTGGCAGAGGCCTCTGCCAGGCATCTAGGGTACTGTCTCAATGTACTCAAAATGTATGGATGTTGAAAACCACATGAATTTTCCAATCATATCTTCAAAGCCCACATGAAAGATTTGGAACTCAGAGAATAAAAAGTTAAAAAAAGGAGCTTCTCTTATTCTGTAGGAAAATACAGATAAGAGAACCCACATGGGTTTTGCATCCAAATGTGCAGTTAGTATGTGGCATTTCCATGTGAGGTCTTGCATGAATGTTCCAGACCTAAGGCTGTACACCTACCCACATGTTCTTGGGAGTAAATCACACATTCATTTGATCTGCTTTGAACTTACTCTGTAGTCTAGTCTGCAACATCTAAGGCAGGACAGTGCTCCCCCTGCCCAGGAAGGCCCTCCTGCCCTGCCCAGAAGGAACACAATGCTGGCAGCAGTAAAATGTATAGCTCACTGTGGGAGTGCAGGGACGGCGCTGGGACAACACAGGTGGTAAGCCCTTATCACCCGCATTGGACATGCCTTACGGCATAGTTGCGACACTAGCGCAGGTGGTACATTCATACTGCCCATGCTGGAGGGCTCAGGAATCAGCCCTTAAAGTGCTTATTTTTTGCAAAATATACACACATATTTTCAGTTCTGTCACCTTTTCATTTCCTGTGTTTCAGGACTACTTCCCATGGTCCTATACAACCAGTGGTGTCATCTACTCACCAGTAGACGGTACGCTGGGCGGGACTTAGCGTGATCAACAGCCCGTTGACTCACTTCCGCTTTCTTCGCGCTCCCCGCGCGGCTTTCCCTCGCCTCGGAGGGAGCGCCTGCTCGCCAGGGGGGATGGGTGGGGGCGCGCCGGGTGCCTGGGCGAGCAGGCGCCCCCTCCGAGGCGAGGGAAAGCTGCGCGGGGAGCGCGAAGAAAGCAGAAGTGAGTGGACGGGCTGTCGATCACGCTAAGTCCCGCCCAGCATACCGTCTACTGGTGAGTAGATGACACCACTGTATACAACTCTCTTGCTTGTGGGAATTATTTGAGAAATCTCCCCAATGCTTAGCTTTGGCTTCCCTGCCAAAGATCATCCATCACCGGAAAGGCTCACCTGAAACCATTATTCTTGAAACTCACAGCAAATGACTGACTACTTTTGCTGCTTGGAGACACATTGCTTCAGAGTTACTTTTGATATCATATAGAGGAAGATCTAAGCAGTATCTGGGAACAGGTCCGGCTTTAAGCCAATGTGACCAATGTCGTCACATTGGGCCCCACGCTTCAGGGGGCCCCACACTAGCAGGGTGAGCATATTGCCTATGGCTGCAGCTGGGATCTCTATGGGCTGTAAGTCAATGGGGCGAGCAGAGCAGCTTTACCTTGGTCTCTCCACTTGCCTCTGCCTTTGAACAGCTCAAGATGGGCCACCTGGAAGCCGTTGGCGATGATGCTATGATATCACCACCAACTACTTCCACATGCCATGCTTTGCACGTGGCACA
Source organism: Lerista edwardsae (assembly GCA_029204185.1). Taxonomy (NCBI): domain Eukaryota; kingdom Metazoa; phylum Chordata; class Lepidosauria; order Squamata; family Scincidae; genus Lerista; species Lerista edwardsae. The sequence goes on along the minus strand of JAJKFI010000035.1, from coordinate 10,478,909 downwards.
AACAGAGCTCTTCTTGGTGAGTGGGGGGGCCACAGGGAGGGTTAGGGGCACCACAGGAATGCCCCACATTGGGCCCCACCGCTGCTAGAGCTGTCCCTGTTTGGGAACTCTCCTCCTCTTGCAGTAAATTAAGAGGTTGTGCTTAGAACCACATCAGTTTTATCTTCTGGGGATGTTTAGTGTTTCCTTCGCATCTGGATGATAATAAAGATGGTAGATCACAGCAGCTATTCTGAATTTGTGCCAGTAAGCAAGACAGTTAGCTTATTTCTTCCACAGCTGAATGAATCCCACCTGCAGTGGCATCATTAGAGTTTGTGTCACTCGGTGCAGGAGGTCAGTGTCTCCCCCCCTCCCATGATGGATCTCTTCGTCCCAAACCATACAGAATAAATTACAATACTACATGCACAACCTGAATGCAGTGTTATTACTAGAATTGGCGTTACCCCCATCAACTTTATTTATTTATTTAACTATACTACAGGTCACCCAACAAATTAGTAACCAAAAAAACCCGTGGCCAATTTGATGACACACACACAATTAAATAGAAGTTCTAGTATTAGTTCTGATACATAGAAATGAGAACTGACTCATAATAATTAGGGTCTAAACCACACTACAAAGATCTGAGCAGGTGAAGAATCGAGAATTCTGTGAAGAGAAGTACACAATGCCATGGAAAGCATCTTGACTTGTAGTGAGGAAGTGAGCATGTCTGTGAGCAAAGAAATGGTGCAGAACATCCAGAGGAATGTGACTTTCAGAAGTTTGAAATGAAGAAGCCTCTGACAACTCACAAGATGCAGCATGGAAACATTTCCCTACTCCAAACTACACGAGTGGGTGGATTTATTTGTAATTACAGCAATTTTATGAAACATGCAAAAGCTCTATTACCTTTTCCATACGCCTGTGGATTTCTGTTAATGCTCCCAGATGTTTATAAAAATGTAAAGATTTTTTATTTTCCTATTTTTAAATACGCTTTGTACAGAAGTTCAGGCCGCCTGCTTATCATTCCATTTTGTCTTGCTTTTCCAAGGATTTGTTTTCCTTAAAAAAAATTGCAATAGCTTGTAGGCCACCACTATCGTCTTTGCATTTTCACAGAATAGTGCTTTAGAGCGCAATCCTAACCAGGAGTTAAGCCAGTAAAGAGTTAGGCCAGTAAAGTTTGGCCAACACAAGGGCCACCGTAAAGCATGTTTGGACCACTCTCAGATTCAGTGAGGATGGCGCTTGTCTGTGTGCTGGCCTCCGACTCCGAGAGTGGTCCAAACATACTTCACAGTGTCCCTTATGCCGGGCAAACTTTGCTGGCTTAGCTGTACCGGCCTAACTCCAGGTTAGGATTGTGCCCTAAGTGGTTGAGGAGGTGCTTTACATACATTGTCCTAGTAATTGTACCAGAGACAGCCCAGGTTGGGGGGGAGGTGTCACAAAGAGGTATTTGAACCCCCTATTGGATGGTAAGTTGTGAATAAATCCCACCTAAGCAGCCCAGTCTACTGACTTGTGGTGAGGGTATTGAAGGGTTGGGCGCTGACCTAGAAATGTCCTTCCCTAACCCCAGTCATGTTGAGCTATCCCCTTTGGGAAGAAGTGGAGGGCAGGGTCTGTGTGGTACAGGTGTGGAACAGGACTTTATCCTGTTCCTTTAGTGTGTTCCCCATCTGGACTGGCCCTCATGTGGCTGCTGTTTTTCCCAGACAAGGAGATCCCATGGATGCAGAACTGCAATTTTGTGAACTATGGCTTTTATTACTGCTATATTGCAGATGAGGGACTGAGACACAGGGAAAAAGTGAGGGAGAAGGAGATTTGTCTAGATAAACCTAAGCTCTTATTTGGCATTTGACCGGTGAGTGCATGGGTGAGTGTGTGTGTGTGTGTGTGTGTGTGTGTGTGTGTGTGTGTGAGAGAGAGAGAGAGAGAGAGAGAGAGAGAGAGAGAGAGAGAATGAGTGAGTGAGTGTTTTGAATAAAAGCTGACCGCTACCAATGTTCAGATGCTATTTTTCACCCATCCTGGGCTGTGTGTGAAAAGTGAACACATTTCCTAGTACAGCATCCCTCCTCATCACTGACATGTTCTCAAATACAGGCAATCCCCACTACCCACAAATTTGAGGTTCCTGAGTGAATTTGTGAGTTTGGAACCATTGATCCTATGGGCTCAATGGGGTTCCATACCAGGGGATTAGGGAGTGACTGACCTGCTGCCGGCATTGAAAGTGCTTCATGGTGGTCGTGGACGCCATTAAGAATGTCCCTGCTACACACAGGAAGTTCCTGAATGTAGCAAGGACATTCAAAATAGTGACTGCAATTGGCGTGGAACACTTTCAAGTGGCCAGGAAAAGCCACCAAAGGCTTTCCCTGGCCACTTCAAAGCGCTCTGTGCCAATCACGGGTGTTGGCCCGTGGGATGCAGTCAGTGGTGGGATTCAGGGGGTTCGCCCAGGTTCTATAGAACCGGTTGTTAAATGGCCAGGCCCCGCCCACTCGCTTACCTCTGCTGGCTGCGGTTTTTTTTTGACTCCGGCTATGATGTCATAGAACCGGTTGTTAATTTATTTGAATCCCACCACTGGATGCAGTGGAGGTTGCATCTGTGGCAATGCAATCTTCAGGCCAATCAAATATATAATTGGGACATTAATTTCTCTTTGTGGACTGAATCAACCATCATCCTTTCTGTGTTCTCTAGTTTTTTTTTCTTTTTAGGCTATTATGCCTCCCATCTCCTCCTGTCAAGTCATTTCCATGTATAAGTTTTACATATATTTATTTAACAACAACAACAACTTGTATTTATATACCACCTTTCTTAGGTCACCAGATTTCTCTAATGACTATAACTCAAGGCAGTTTACATAGGCAGACTTTATTCAGAAACCCGAAGATTTTTACAATTTTTACAGAAATGTTCAATCTTCCAAGAACTACACACATACAGATGGATCTTTCTGGATTTTAGTCCTTCTTTCTGGCCACCCGTTTGTCTTCTTGCTGGCTGATAAGCGGCTTCCCTGCTCCCACCAGAGAAGCAGCTGACTTCGGCACAACTCCCCCTCACACAAGGCGGCCGGAGATAGCTCAGCAGTTAATCAGTCGCAATTACAAGGTCTGCCACTCACAGAGACTTCCGATAGTCCCAAACTGGCGACCTTCAGATCTTCAGCTGTTATCTTCAGGCAAACGGAGGCATTAACCCTCTCGACTAAATTTTCTGCCCTATGTTTATATACCACCTTTCTACTCCATGAGCACTCAGAGTGATTTACTTATTAACTGGTTCCAAATTAGACTTCGTATGCCATGCTAGCTGATTTTCAGAAAAGAACTGATTAACATAAAAATACACCAAATCTAATATGAACAGGAAAAAAAATGCTGTTGTCTTTATACTTGAGCAGTGGTATTCAAACTTTTTAGATCGGGACCCACTTCTTAGAATGACACTTGTGTCGGGACCCACTGGAAGTGATGTCATTCACCTGGAAGTGATACTGAGGCAGGAAGTGACATCATCAAGCAGGGAGTGCTGTCATTGTAACATAATAAAATGACACTCCTGGAATACAAACTGGCATTCTTGGACTGCAGCAGCTGCACAACCATGAAACACCCCTGACAGAAAGCAAGATTAGGGAGTAGTAAATATTATGTAAAGACACTGAACTACAAATAAAATTTTAAGAAAACCTCAATTGAAAATTCAAACTGTTAACACTCACAAAAGGAATATAACAAGAGGAAGGTCTGCAGTTTCTAAGATGGCTGCTCCCAGCTTTCCACAACTCATCTGACATCAGGTCACGACCCATCAAGTGGTTCCCGGCCCACAGTTTGAACAACATCATACCAGAGTATTCTTTCTTTATTCCAAGGTAAAAAGATGAAGATTGCCAGTGAAGTTTTTTATGGTAGAATTTGGGGACAGTAATTTATTGAAGCAAATGTGTGTAGACAACAAATATTTGGCCACTGTATAAGGAGTAGTAAATGTGAACAAAATGCATACAACCTCTGACTACAGTTCTACTCTCAATGCAGTTTGGTTTCCAAGTGTTAATTAAAGGATTTAATGTGACGGTTAAACTGCAAATCAAATTCATTATTGGCATTTGTTTTCCCATTTGAACTCTATCTTGAAAGGTAGATACTACTGAGGACTGTTTGCCCTGTTTTTAAAAAAAATGTAATTGTAGTAAATCTGGTCTCTTCTGTTCCATGGAGCAATTAGAGAACCAGAAAACCTCCTGCTGAGCGCCTATTATCAGAAATTGTCTGTGACCAGATGAGAATAATTGTTTTGTGATGTTAGTAAATTGTAGGGCTTGGAAGAAATGGAACATCAAGCACTCCAATCCAACAGATACATGTAACTGCAAGAGTCCCTGGTGATTCCACGGGATGAGATTTAAGCACAAGCTTTCCCCATTGAAAGCAGTGGGATTTAGAAGTGTATTTGTACTTGGCTGACTTGTGTGCCCAAAATGTTGAGGACGCCACCAAGGAGAGCTCTTGCAACCTTTGCCATTCCAGTCTCATTCTTAAAAAGTGACAAGTGAATGAATGAGAGGCCTGGTTTGTTGGCCTCTTCTCATGCCAACATTGCCCTTTCTACAAATTGGGGAAATGCTGGACTGGAAGAAGCTATATTGTGGGCTTCTCTCATGGGAGCAAGAGCTTCTTACCTTATCGGGATGATGTGGGAAAAGTGCTGTCCCTGTAGAAAGGGAAAAAGAAGGATCTGAAAAACTACAGGCTGGTCATCTTGACACCAAAACTTGAAAAGGATTTGGAACAGATTGTTATATGGAATGTTTCTGAGCACTTAGGAAATAATGGGCTGATTTCCAGGAACCAGCGTAAGCTTATCAAGAACAAGTGGTGCTAGGCTATTATCATCTTCTTTTTCATAGAGTGACTCGCCTGGTAGCTTGTGGTAATGCCATGAACATAATGTACCTAGATCAAGGGCGTAGCTAAAGACGTGCAGGGAGGTGTAATTGCACCAGGCAACAAGCTTTAGCAGGGCAGCAAGCTGAGCTTGACACTAGTGGCCAAAATTGTGAAAACCAATAATACCATCATGTTAAATATCATTGCAAAGGTAATTTAATGCAAAATGCAGTGAAACAAACCAGTGTGTAATATCTATCAAAAGTTCTGGCCAAAAAAACAGAAAACAAAAATACAACTGTCATGTAAAGATCACTGGCTTAGGTAACTGGACAAAAGAAAGGGGGGAAAGGGAGGAACCATGCACACCATCCTGATCATCCATGCATACCATCTTTCATCACTGGCCAACACTTTTAAAGCCCTAATTTCAAACTGAGCATGCTCTCTGGGTCTCTTCCTGAATTGTATAGTTGGCATGTAGTTGCCATGGCAACAGCAGCTGTGCCAATCAGATCAGCACAGGACTGTGTCGTGTGTCCCTGCACAGCCTCCACTGCTGACCAATCCAGGTTCCAGGGAGGAGGCGCTATTTCATTCCTAGTGAGGCGATTGAGAATGGGGCCCTCCAGGCTTGCAAACAACCCTGGGCAATACGTGTGAAAAAGGTTGCTCAAACTCATCTCGATGCTTGGATGGTCATCAAGGGTTACTTAAAGAACAGCTGTAAGATTTTTCTTTTCCAACAGCAATTTGCAATGACTTAATGCAATGGTTCTCAAACTTTTTAGCACTGGGATCCACTTTTTAGAATGACCATCTGTCCAGGACCCACTGGAAGTGATGTCATGGCCGGAAGTACCATCATTGTGATGCCAGAGCCTGCTGCTTTCCTGAGAATGCAGGAACCAGTTGGGTTATTTCTCAACCATTTTCCAATAGCAAAGTGAATCAGAAAGAGAAACGCCCATTTACAACCTTGACACAAGCAAAACAACCACACAGCCCTCCCCCTTTCCAGCATCCAATTTTCCCATATTTTCAATATGGCTGCCCTATGTGCTTGGTGACCCACTTGAAATTGGCTCGCGGCCCACTGGTGGGTCCCAACCCACAGTTTGAGAACCACTGACTTAATTGCATGACCAGCCAGAACAATTTGGAATAATTTCATTTTCATTAGTGTAACTTGGTGTAAATCATACATTATGATGAATTTTAATCAAAGCCTTGAGGTATAGGGAACAAAGGCCCTTTCCTTGTTTCAGTGGAAGGATGGGGCAGAACCCAATTAAGAATTTCACTTGTTTCAGAGTAATGCATTTGGCGTCTCTAGAAAAAGGTTCAGATGCCTGAAAGCTTGACATTTGCTTCAAATCTCATTTTTTTTTCCAAAACTTCAGTGCCAACACTATCAGTGTATCTTTTTTCTGCTACTTTAGGTTATGAATTCTTACTGTAAAAATGATATTTTGAAAGTATGCATGAGGATGCTTCAACAAACATGCATTCATGGGGGGCGGGGGGGGGAAGGAGGCATTTTTCCAAATAGAGTTAGCTCAGTAACAGTTGTGGACTGTACTTTTTTGTGTTCTTTGGTCCTTGCTGTAGAAATGATCAGTGTTACAGACTGTCAAGAAACGAGGTCTAAGATCTGGCAAAATTCAGACTTCCATTGCTTGAGAAGCTGCAAATTCATAGAGCAGAGGATACAATCAGCAGACAGGTAGGTGGCCAGCAGTCAGTTGGCAGGAAGATGGATACACAATATTCTAGAAACCTCATAGCTAGAAGTCTTGTAGAAAATATAATTTTTACAATCTGGAAAAATCTGAAACAATGAGACCAATCCTGTCTTGCGATATGTTTCTTAAAACCCACTACTGTATAACATAGTGTTTAAACATTGCACCATTACAATTACTATGTTAATAGAATGCATTTCCAGTCTTAGGCTTGGCAGCTTATATGAATTAAAACTGTTTCATTGTATAGAACCAACTTGGCAATCCCCCCACCCCCAGCCTGTGTAAGCAGTCAATTTTCCTCAAGGTGTCTTGAAGAGCTCCATTGCCATAACAACACAAGTTGCCCTTAGCATGTATAAGGGCATTCTCCTCAGTGCAGATCCATAAATTTAACTCCCAAGCCTATATATTTTCTATTATGCTCTCAGAATACAGCAAACCATGAACAAACTATGTATTCCAGCTCTGCTTCTCCAAACCCCAAGGCCAAACTGATACTGTAGTGCATAGTGGAGGATGGGAGAGCCTCATGCTTCCCTTCAGTGTGGACTTGCCCAGACTGAGGATAAGCAAGAGATCACAACATTTGATAGTAGGATAGTAACACAGAATGGACTTGAATCCTAAACAGATTCTGGGCTAGGACGTTCATATACCAGCTGGAAGAAGCTGAACTGTCTATCATTCCTTGCTCCAGCTAATAATCCCAGTGGTGAAGGGACAAGGGTTCCCATGTCAGGAAAAAGAGATTATGGGGGTGTCATGACCCAGATAAACTGGGGAACTGCTGGACCAGGAAATTAGCACATGTCCCATAATGTTCATGATTTGAGCCATTGGTGATGTTGCTGAGACACATCTGGCATTGGCAGGATTTCCTTCTGAATGCTATTTTGAAAGGGCATTTCTATTCCTGAAATGCACCTTATGTGGCCTTCACAAAAGCAGAGACCCTGTGCCTTCTCCTTCCCTTGCATTCTTTCAGGGCACAATCCTAACCTGGAGTTGGGCAGGCCAGGTTAGGCTAGCAAAGTTTAGCCAGCCCAAAGGCGACCATAAAGCGCATTTGGACCACTCTCGGACTCAGGGAGGATGGTGCATGTCTGTGTGCTGGCCTCTCTGACTCTGAGAGTGGTCCAAACCTACTTTACGGTGTCCCTTGTGCTGGCCTAACTGCGCTGGCCTAACTCCAGGTTAGGATTGCACCCTCAGCTTCTTTGCGGCAGCCTGCCTTATCCCTCCTTCTACTCCTCTGCTCTTGAGTTCTCGTATTCTTTTGTCAAAATGGCTGATGGGGGTTTTGACAACAAGGAAGTAAAGAGACCAAATCATTCTCTTTGCAGTTTCCTTTCTTTATAAACTTTCCTTCTTGCTTCCTGTCTTTGAAATTCAGCAAAGGATAGGTAGGCCAAACACACAACCCTTGCAAAAATAAAAAAAAGGAGGGAAGTTGGTTGCCAGGCTACGAATGACTGGAAAGTCTAGATTAGCCAAGCTTTATGGTGTCTCAGGTGCAACAGATTAGGAAAAAAGGGAAGTCACAGACACAGGAAATAAAATAGTGTAAAAATCCCCAGGAACTTTCTAGATAAATGACATTAAAGAGTGAAATTCTGATTTAGAACTGGTTTGGGGACTTAACAAACACAAGTATTTTGCCATGATGCATATCATTGTTCTGCAAATAGTTGGTTTGATTTCCTTTTTTCCATCATGGGATGACTAATCCATTCACTTCTTTTTCTTCCTCAGACTGGGGCAAGGCTAGGGCTCTTTACTTCAGGGTAAATGTTGTGCTTTAAAGAAATGAAGTGGTCGCATGTGTTGTCTGCTTAGTTTTAACTATTCCTTAAACCTGCTGGTCAAGTTATTTTACATGTTAAAAAATGGGGACTGACTGACTAGGATTCCAGCCAGCTTGGGAGTGGAGTTTCATTGTACTGGACAGGGTTCCAGAGAGGAATAGAAGGTTTAACAAGGGGGGAAAAGGGGGACACTTTTTCTTTTCCCTCTTATGAAATCTACGTGTACAGCAAGCGAAGGAGAGGGGCTTTTTTAGGGGGCAGTCCTAACCTGCACTGGAACAAGCAGGCCAGCTGGACTGCGCTGTATCCAATGCAGGTTGGGAACGGGTTGGAGCCTCCATGGGGCAAGGGCATGTTCACCCCCTTGCTCTGGGGTAGGCGCCAGTCACTCTGATGGGACAGCAGATACAGAATCATTGAACCTAACCCTAGATGGGGTTAGGGGGAGGGGGTAGCTAATCTAGTCAGGAGTGCCAGTAACAGGTAGCTACAGAATGGCACAGATGATTCAAAATGGCTGCCATGGATTCAGAATGGCCACCTCATGGATGCGACCTAACAGTTCTATTTAGCTGGGTCCATAAATTGAGCTGCTCTAGGCTCAGCCTTCAGGCCTTACCCATTAACCAGAATGTTCCTTTTCAAAAGCTGGCAACTGTAACTGAGCTGCAACTCTTTATGAAGCCGAAAGTGTTAGATGAGTCAGATATTTAAAGTGCAGGCTAGAAGCTCAATCTTTTTTTTTCTTTTGTAGAAGTTTAACATATTGAATTTGATGTTAAATTTGATAACGCTAGCGCTAAGTTAGTGATAAAGCAGGAGAAAGTGTGGAGACAGGCTGCTTAGCAATGTAGACAAACAATGCAATAAATACAGAGAAGTGTATTTTAAGTCCCACATTTCTCTCCATAAACTGGAGAAATGTAATTCTCACCTTGGGGGAACTGTTGTCCAGGAAGAGATTTTTAAGATACCAACTAGTAAGGTGTGTAATCTCTTTCTTATAAAATCTCTCACTGCATTGTCGTGTTATGTTTCTTTTGCCTCCTGAGTGCTTACCATATTTTTCATTATCGAAAGTACTCTCTGCTTATCTGATAAAGGAAATGAGACTCATTATTTAAAGGGAGCCATGGGGGCAAAAGGAGTGACATTAAGAAAGGAATTAAGCTTTTTTAATTTGGTATATCATCTTGAATCTCAGTCTTCTTTTTGAATTTACATCCCATTCCTCAGTTGTGTGTTTTAAAAGAAATTATGGATGAAGAGTGATCGAGTCCACTTTAAAGCAGGAGCTCATTGAACCCAAATTGAGAGTTACAAACAGTGGGGTCCCCGGGGGGGGGGGGAGCTCTAAGTTTTGCAAGGAGCCTTACCTTGTCATGGAAATGACTCCTTTCCCATACTACTTTAGCCAATCCTCAGGGGGAAAAGCAACATCTTGGCATTGCTTACTGGCTACAGCAGCAAGGGGAAGGAGCAATTTACACAGGAGGGTAAGGCTCCTTGCAAAACTTAGAGCTCCCCCCCCCAGGGATGCCACTTATTACAATCAATTCTTGTTATCCACTGAAGTCCAATTCCTGGAAACCCCAGCAGATACTGAATCCACAGATACCAAATCATTGAACCTATGGGTACATATGGTTAGAGGGAGTGGGTAGCCAATCAAGAGTGCCAGCAACAGATAGCTTCAAAATGGCACAGATGCTTCAAAATGGGTGCCATGGATTCAGCACGGCCACCACAAATAACTGCAAGATAGTCATGAATAGCTGCTGGATGGGTGTGGATGCCTCAAATAGCTTCAGAATGGCCATGGATAGCTGACAACAGGCAATAGATGGTGCAAGGTAAGTCACATTCTTGTTCCCCACCGATAAGCAAATCCGTAGTACCTGAGCTTGTGAGTAATGAGGATTGACTGCATTTTCAAATTTGTCAGTCAAATAAAAATATTCATCTCCTGTGGCAATATATGATACTCCCTAGATTCAAAGGGCCAGTCAAAATATTAATAGTATTTAGATTGTGAGTACGAGTACCAAATAATAGTAGTATGTAAATCATGATGATTGACAGTTTGGACAAGTTATCTACCTACCCACACATGCACAATTACAAGAAGAGGAAATGTACATTGGGAGAGGGAGGGGGACTTGCTTCTACTCAGTTGTGAGATCGGGGTGGCTCTGACAATGTTGTCCAAACTGGCCCATAGTTTTTGCTGTAGGCCAGTGGGCCTCAATTGGGGGTCATGACCCAATTTTTGCTGGTTCGTGGGTAACTTCCTGTTTTTGTTGATACAGAAACATCTGTTGGTTTTACAATGGAGCTATTTTCAGCACCAGGGAGGCCTGAGAATATGGCAGTGGGCCTCCCCAACCCTTTGGGCCTCCCTCTTGACCCCCCCCCCAGGTGGGGCAAATGCCCCTAAATGCCTGCAGTGCTATGATTACTGAGGTGCTGCCCGGCAGTAATGTCTTGGGCTACTCCCCTTAAGGGGAAATGGCCTGTTTTGTGTTCAGTGGTGGGTTGCAACCCACCATTTGAAGAGCACTGGTCTAAGGGCATGGTCGACTCTAACCTTTGCTGAAGCTAAGCAGATCTAAGCTGGGTGACTGCCAGGGGATCCCAGATACAATACTACCCTTTGTATCCTGAGCTCTGTGATGCAAGAACAACAGGATAAAAATGTAAGAAATAAAGATGATTCTTGGATCAGAAAAGGCAGAACACTTTGGCTTTAAAGGATACTACCGAAAATTGCAGTGATCCTTGTCTTCTTCACTGTCAGCCTGGGGCAGGAAGAAAGCGGCTTTGCTTCAGGATAATAAACTTGAGCTGGGTCAACCATTTATGTCACTGACAGGAACACAAAACAGGAAGGAACATGGCATGCAATACAGACCTTGGGGAGAAGAATATTGTGCTTCATATGCTGAGAGCAGTTATTAGCCTGGAAGCTGCATTACTTCACTTCATGTGCTGCAGTATCAATTCAGAACATATCCAACCCCATCCAAATGCAACATGAAGCTTATGCAAAACTTGTCACTTTTTTGCTATGGATGTGTCAAACTGAACAAAACTTTTTGAAATGAAAAGTTATATTTTGGGAGGCATCCGCTGTGATTCTGAAACTGCTTCGTCTCGTCTGCCTTCACTTAATTCGGTTTGTTCCAGCCAAAGTTAAAACTCATTAAAACTCACGTCTGAATGGTTTGAATGTCTCTTCTCTCAGGTTGTACAGAAGTTGTATAGAAGTTAGTTCCTATTGGCCTTTAGTGCTAAAATGAGTCCTAAAATGAGCCTCCTGAGGAGGACTGATGTTTGAGCTGCCGACACTGCCTGCATAGCCTTGATCTTTAAGGCCTGGATTACCCTGAACTTGCTCAGAGAGTCTGTCTGCTGGGAGGCCTGGAAAATGGAGAAGCCCAATCCTATGTTTCCCAGCACCGATGACTCCAATGGTGCCAAAATGGTGGTGGTGGTGGTGGTGGTGGTGGTGGTGGTTGCTGTTGCTGTTGTTGTTGTTATTATTATTATTTATTAGATTTATATCCCGCCTTTTTGCCCGAAGGCACCCAAGGCGGCATTACAACATAAAATATAGAAATTTAACATTAAAAAACCATTTAAAAACAATATTAAAACAATACAAAAAAACAAAATAAAAACAAAGCAATAAAATTTAAAAACAAGAAGCCCTGTGGATCATACGGTATAAAACATAACAAACCAGCCAGCCAGCCTGTCAACAATTAAAAGCTTTTTGAAATAAAAAAGTCTTCAGCCCCTGCCAAAATGTTAACAACGAGGGAGTAGTTCTCAATTCTAAGGGGAGGGTATTCCAAAGTTGTGGGGCCACCACCGAGAAGGCCCTCTTCCTGGCTGCCACCCCTCTCACTTCTCCTGGTGGCGGCACAGTCAAAAGGTCCCCTCCAGATGATCTAAGAGTACGGGTAGGATTATATGGAAGGAGGCGGTCCCTCAAATACCCTGGACCCGAGCCATAAAGGGCTTTAAAAGTCAAAACTAGCACCTTGAATTGGGCCCGGAACAGAACAGGCAGCCAGTGTAGCCGCCGAAGCAACGGCTCGACAGAGTCAAACCGACGTGCCCCAGCAACCACCCGAGCCGCCGCGTTCTGTACTAGTTGTAATTTCCGGACCGTCTTCAAAGGCAGCCCCATGTAGAGCGCATTGCAATAATCTAATCTAGATGTCACTAGGGCGTGGGTCACTGTGGGTTATCACTGGATTCTGTGGGTGTTGGGAGACCACCAGATGTCTCGCCAGAGGACACTGCTGGAGCAAATATTCTAGGGAGACCACAGCCGGCGATAATGGGTCTGTTCAGCTCTGCACCCACTATTGAGCAAGGCCCATGTCAAGCTGCCGGGCCCAGGAGAGAGGATAAGATTCAGCCCTTTGAATGAGAACCAGGAATAAACTAGTGATCAGTGCAATTCCTTCAAGATAGGTGTGATGTAATGTGATTTTTACAGTCAGTACCCATGAGGAATCTAGCTGCTGCTAAGTTTTAATGCTGAACGTTTCATGTCAGACGGCTGATTATTTTCCTGTTGAAATAAATAGTTGCTGTTCTGAACTGCCTGGGGTGGGGAACGTATTTTTTTTTAAAACCTCTTCAGTTTTGCTGATGAGTCTTGTCCATGGTGAGCAATATTGGATCTACTCATGGGAGCTTCAAGAGGTCAGACCTTTTATCATGGAGATGTTCATCTTTCCTCTTTGAATCGAAATGAATTTTTGCCTGTATCCATCCAGAAGAGGCTCATAAATAAAACTGTAAGAGCGATAGCCGTGTGAGACCACATCCAATTGTCTCCCTGAATTCTGCTGTGCTTGTGTGTTACATCTTTGTGGGATGTTGACACTGAAAGCAAGTGATGGCCCTGAAAGTTCCTGCGGAGTTGACTATGTCAGAGGAAGCCAAAATGTGATGATGCTAATATGTTTAAATTGCAGGCTGGAAGAAAAAAAAGCAGGTTGAGTGTTAAGAGGAATGTTCAAATTCTAGGAACGGTTAAATATTAGAAGGGATTACCAAGAAATAATCTCCCATAATGGCTGCCATATTTTTGCTTTTGTTAGGTTTTTTTCTCCTTCCTAGAGCAATTCCAGACTATCAAGTAAACGTAATGACTACATGATGCTGCATGTCCAGTCAGGTTAAGGCCTTTTCTGAAGTGGTCCCAAGGACATGACAGGTTGCTGGGGGGATCGAGGCAAAGCCTTGCCCTGGGCCTCTCATGACACCCCCCCCACACACACTATCTGCAGTACTGAGGGTTCAGAGATTAGCCTAGCCAGGTGGGCCTTCTGATACCTGTGGGCCCTTGGCCAATAGCCTGCCTCTGATGCGTCCTCTGGTCATTGATTGGGGCTATTGATAGAAAATGAAGGATATTCTGATTGGAGGCCATACTTCCTAAAGAGACAAACATACTCATTTGATTTGTCACTGGTCCCTTAAAAAATGCCAAAGCTGGGGCCAGGCTTCTGCCTCATGCTTTGCACATTGAACAGAACTTCCTCATGGGTGCTATGGGCTGAAAAACCAATCCCGCACCTGATTTAGCCTTCAGTCAGCCCAAGGCCCTGTCCCGTTCTACACCAGACCTTATAAAACCCAGGCTCAGAATGGGTTCCCCATTCTGTCACACAGGAAAGGACTGTACCAGGCTGATATGACAGCCCAACTGTGAGCTTCCCAGCTCCAGGAGGAACAACAACACACACAACTCTTCCTGCTTACTGCCATTTCTCTGTCTCCCCTATTTTTACTCACCATTCACTTATACTTTACCAAATGCAGCGTGTTTTGCCATCAGAACCAATTAAGTGCTATTTCTATGGTCCATAAAAAAAATTTCTAGAAGAAAGTAGAGTAAGCATAAATAAGAGGTAATAGCTTCCTGGGATGTACTCAGTAATATTTTGAGTGAAATTCTCTAACATAATTCCTGCATCATGTACTTAGCAGCTACACCAGTCACTCTGTGTGAGATTCTGTTATTTTATTCTTATCTTTAAAACTATAGGGAACATAATATATATATTTTTCTAACATGGAACCATATAGCTGGAGGAAAACAGTTGTTTCTTTAGATGACTTGTAAAATATTGTTAGCTATTTAACGGAATACACTTTTTTCTAGAGAAGTGCTCTTGAAAAAGCTTATTATTATTATTATTATTATTATTATTATTATTATTATTATTATTAT
>JAJKFI010000035.1:10446038-10464174 GCA_029204185.1 Lerista edwardsae | reverse complement strand
ATTATTATTATTATTATTATTATTATTATTATTATTATTATTATTATATTTTCCTATGGTGCTTAGGGAAAATTCAGGAGAGGGAAAAAAATAACAAACCTCACACTTTTTGAAATCATTGAGCAAATTTGCAGATCTTTTTCACGCATGATACTTCCAAGCAGGGCAGTATTATCCATTAGGCTGAGCAGGCTGAAGCCAAAGTGCCCCACAGGGGCTAGGGCCCATCAGGTTGGCATGCATGTCAAGGCATCAGCCTAATGCATAGGTCTCCAGATCTGGCCTGGCGGACTCCCTGTCCAGTTGGCCAACCCTCCAGGCCAGCAAGAGACAATTGCACGCCCGGCCTTGAAAAGGCGGGGCTTGCAGAGCTCTCCAAGAAGCACATAGGGCAAGCCCCCGCCTCCAGGGATTTAGCTGGGCTGTACGTGGAGGCTGCAATGCAACCTGGGGCTGTTTGTGAGTTTTGTCCCCTTTGGGGGGAAAACGTACAAGTGCCTGGCTTCTCCATTTCTGACCTTGCAGATTTCTGCCTGTGTTTCTTCAGTTTTAAGAGTGGGTGGTGGGTGGGGAGCTTCCATTCAAGTATGGATTCGTTTGTGAGGAGAACTGCATCTGCAGCTGGATTGCCTATGATTGGGGGTTGGCTGCAAAGATGGGCTTGTGTGTGCGCATGTGTTTTGTAACAAGGCAATAGATGGGGAAAAGTGATGCATTAGCTGAACTGCAGAGGCCTTATTTGTAAAGGGGGGAAGGGAACCATGCCTGCCTACCTGCCCATCCACCAGGGGCTTCCATTTAATGTGGCAGAAGCTTTCCTTCTGAAGAAGAGTTTCGGGGTGGGGGGTGGGCTCAAAAGCCTAGGGGCCTGGTTAATACGGCCCTGCTTCCAAGAACATGCATGATGGTTCAAAGTCTGGCTGAGCACATGAGGAGGTGCCATTTGTGTGAACCAGTATCTCTGACTGGGTAGTGTATCTGCAAGTGTTCTCATATCTGTGAAGGTGGCAATACTTTTTCAAGGACTAAACTACCTATGCAGAGGCTCTAGTACGTATGAATGTGCCCCAATCAGAATCTGGCTAGCATGGTAGCAAGCCGAGCAGTATTCATGAAGGCTCTTAGGGGGGATCATACAATGACTCTTAGAGCACAATCCTAACCTGGAGTTAGGCCCACACAGTTAGGCCAGCAAAGTTTGGCCAGCACAAGGGACACCATAAAATATGTTTGGACCACTCTTGGAGTCAGAGGCCAACACACAGACGTGCGCCATCCTCCCTGACTCTGAGAGTGTCCATTATTGTGGCCATTAGTGCCAGCCAAACTGTGCTGGCCTAACTCCATGTTCGGATTGCGCCCTCAAATATATGAATGATGCCAACATCTACTGCAGTAGTTCTCAAACATTTTAGCACTGGGACCTACTTTTTAGAGCGACATGCTATCCAGGACCCACTGGAACTGAGGTCATGGCTGGAAGTGCCGTGATTGTGATGCCAGAGCCTGCTGCTTTCCTGAGAATGCAGTGGTAAGTTGGGGGAAAAAGCCTATTTACAACTTTGACACAAGCAAAACAATGACGGGCTGCCAGTGGCAAGCTTTTTTTCCTCGCATAAATTGTGCATGAAAGGGCATGACTGGGGTTGGAACTGAGGTGGAACGAAGTTGTATCCCCCCCCCCACTGTGATTTTCCCCATTTCACACATATATGCAACACTATGTTTAAAATGTAAGGAAGACACCCTGGGCCAACTTACACCATCATGTGTAGCTTGGCCCTTATATTAGATGTGCCGGAGCCACTGTTCACATGATTGCTCACCCCCCACCTACTTTCTCATCTTCCTTATGCAGTCTTGATACTTTGCCCTCTGTATAGTGGCATAGCAAAGGAGGGCCGGGGGGCATCAGTGGGTGCCTTTCTGTGGCTGGGGGAGGGCATGTGCAGCCCTCCCCAAGCCTCGGAAGATTTGCAATCCTTGCTGGAGGCCTTAGAAATGCACTTCCGGTTTTCATAAAAACCAAAAACTGGGGGGGGGGACACATAAAAAAAATTTCATCCCAGGTACCAGATTGCATAGCTACACCATTGCCTCTGTGCAGAGAAGGGATGGATCTAAACACAGCATTTCCTGGTCTGGTAAGAAGAAATTTGACACTGGGGGTTGCATTCATAGGCCCTCTTCAGCACTCCAAAACAACTTTTTTTTACATCCTACAGAACCAAGCAGAGGCGTTTCTAAGGTATGGCAAGGGGGGGCATGAGCCCTGGGCGCCATAAAGTGGGGGGCGCCGTTGGCATGGTGCCCCCGCCCGCAAATTCGCATCCCCGGGAGGCGCGCTGGCGTCTCCCCTCCTGGCTGCCGCACGAGCACCTTAAAGTGCCCAACTGGCAGCCAGGGGAAGCTGCTTGAGAGGCGCGCGGCTTCCCTTGGCCGCTGTTGGGGCAAAACAAGGAGGCGGGGCTTGAAGCCACACCCCACAACGTCATGACATCACGATGCCATGACGTTGTGTGCCATGGGCACGGTTTCACCCTGTACTGGTACGCCTCTGGAACCAAGAATCTGCAGAACCTACAGAATCAAGTTGGGTCTCTGATACTGTAACTTGGCATGGTTGCCTGACAATGAATGGAATCCCACTGATGTCCAAATTGAAGATTTGCTCTTTAGAGTTCCAGAACTTGGTGGGAGAAGATAAAGACAGCAGATCGCATTACTACAGTTTCAGCTAGCTCTGCTCAACAATAAATGTTCCTTAATGGCTAATATCCTCCTTTCATTACATAACTCCCTTGGTGGTCTGTGAATCAGGAGGTGCCAGACTAAATTAATTCAAGTTTTAATTAATGTCTTACTTCCCCTGCAACCTCTGTCCTCTCTACAGATGTCTGTAGCATTTCCCCAGGTGTGCAGCTTATTAAGATATAACAAATCTCACCATCTCCCCTTTTTATGATTGTGGTTGAACTCAGAGATCCAAGTTTATTGGAAGTGTTCCCTGAAAGGAATATTATTCCCCATCAAGTGTCATGGGGGTGAGGAATGGAGAGTTCCAGCGAAATCAGAATTGGGCAGCCCACTCCTATCCCCCACCATTTTACTCTATGCAACGATGCTGACATAGCATGTGCTGCATGCTCTGGTGGGGGTGGGCAACCAGATGGCCTGGGAGAGGCAAGTGATCTCCTCAGACCTATGCCAGATATTGGGGATAGAATCCAGCATGCACTGCTGCGGCTGATGAGATCCACCCCTGAGCGTTCCTCACCAGATCCTCCCCCAAAATTGTCCACAGCTTGCCCCCTCTATCTCCTTATCTGTCTCCGGTGGGCATGGAGCTTCCACCCATTTGGGCTGGTGGCTCTGATGACAGAGTTGTGATGAACTCTGGTGGCTCTGATGAACAGGTTGTGCGGCATTTACAGCACTGCAGGAGCAATTATGGCACCATATAGCACGATCTGCGGTCGTAAATACTCAATTGGACTGGGCCATCACTGATCTACATCCTGCTCTCACTGAGGTAACACCCACTTCTCTATGGCCCCAAGGAAAGAAAGTGGGGCTAGGCCTGCACACTTGTTTTCCCTATTTCCATCTCAAATGCAGTATACTGGCTAAGAGGGTAAAATGGCCCTTATTCCTTCAGGCCTGGATACTATGTTTGATTTGAAGGAGCAGGAAGTAGGGTCACTTTTTTTGGGTACTCCTTTGTTGTTATATAACACATACACACACTTATTTATTTATTTATTTTTGAGATGATGGAGGAAATAATATAAATATGAATATGCTGCTTCTCCTCCTGCAGAGTGGTTTACTCAGAGCTCCAACACCGATGATCACTGACAAGAAATAACTCAGAGACCTCTTTAACAACACTTCTGTATTATTGTAGTTAATCTTCTTTACATCTGTTTCAGCAACTTCAGCAAACTCTGTACATAGCTTCTATAAATCAATGTTCAGCTCTCATCCAAAAGACTTCTCTCAAGCACACACATTTCAAACTCTCTCTGTAACTGACAGTTAAACACTTGACAGTTAAACCTCTGAACTCTCCAAACTGAATGGTAACTTGTATCCCTGGTCTTTATATATTCTCCAGTCATCACGATCACATGACATCATCACCAGGCAAACTCTCCACTGTCTCTGGGCAAATTCACATGTTACCATTTTAACTCTTATCTCCGGGCAGATCTCTATGTTGCCATTTACTCATATCACCAGGCAGAATCTCATGTTGCCATTTGGGCTCCATGTCTCCAGGCAGAAACCTACCATACAAGTCTGTAAATTTCAATATCCCAACCCCATTTCAATATCTCTGCCCCATTTCAATATCCCAACATCCTTGGTGTACCTGAGACAATGGAAGGAAGCAGAAGTGGCAACAGGATCCAAGCACCTTGTTGTCTCGTGCCTCCCTGGGGCACCTGGTGGGCCGCTGTGAGATACAGGAAGCTGGACTAGATGGGCCTTTGGCCTGATCCAGCAGGGCTCTTATGTTCTTAAGTGTGCATTCACGGATACTTGGGGCTGGGAGATAAATCTGCCAGCAGTTATCTCCATGTCTGGAATGAGAAACAGTTTCTGCTGTCTCTTGACTATATCCTAAAAGCTTGTTTATACTACATCACAGAACTCAACAGAAATGATACAGAACCACGTCATCCTCAGCCTGCATAGCTGTGGTGTGCACTGTCTCTTTAAAAGGCAACCCACCCCAAGGTTTCAGGATGAGACAGGCCATGTGAGAAAACCAGAGGAAGCAGTTTTTCTTTTGCAGTCAAGAGTTGCATGAGTCATTGAGCCTGTACGAACTCAGTGGCCCAACAATCCCAGTCCCAGAAAATCAATACCCGACACTGTTAAGCTGTACATTCCCATAAGGCAGTTAAACTTTGGGCCATAAGGCAGTTAAACTTTGTCAGCTCTGGGCAAAATTAACAACCCAATCCTAAGCAGCACCAGCCTAGCAAGGCCGGCACATCAGGGCCGTATCCTAAGCCCAGCAGGAGGCAGCAGCAGTTCAGCACAGGGCTCAGGTAAGTCCCAGTCATACCAATGGGGCTGAGCAGATCTGCGCATTTAGATTTTCAGGCGCAGGTGCACATGAGCAGCAGCAGCCTGGATTGGGGCCATCTTGGCCGGGGACAGGGCTTAGGTTTTGGCTCAATGGCTGTTGGCCGTTGCCGCCCCTGTCACCGCCCACCACCTGTTATGCCTCCGGATGCCTCTGAAACACCCTCTGCAAAGTCCTGCGGTGACCGGATGCCGCCGGTGCTCAACCGGTGCACGGCCAGCACAGCTGATAGGCACAGCGGCACTGCTGCTTGTTGTGCCGGTCCAGCACCCGACTTGCTGGAGCAGACGCACTTGATGGCACATTTGCAACAGCGCTGGACTGGCGCAAGAACACAGCGCTGGCACAACGCCGGTATAGGATTGTGCTCTAAGACGTCTAATAAAGCCTACAGGAGTATGCATTTTATTGGAGTCAGTAAAAAATAGTTAAGTATTTCTCTGATATTCTGAATGTTGTTAAAGGCAAGCCCTGAATAACATTATTTTGGCTATTTGTGCAAATCCAATTAGCACTGTTTTAAGCAATTTACTTTCCTTGCTAATTTGCTGCATAGATCCACTTCTCATTTGCTTTTAAGAGATCTTTGTCGCTATCTAAGCATTTACTTCTTCTTATTCCCAGCAATGCATACATAAAATTATATGATCCTGGCAGGCTAGTACTGAATAATACACTGCACCAAGGCTAGCCTTTTTAATTAATGGAGTATTTCCCCATTAAAACAATTTGTGTTTTTTTAACTTTGTCCTTGGTTCTCAATATACATCATTTTAACAAGGCTCTGAATAAGCTATTCATTCATTTCCCGAACTAAATTGGCAGAAATTTTCAAATGACAGTTGCTTACTGCGAATCTGGAAAACTGCATATCACTGTAAGGCCTAACTCTCCCTGAAAATAGTTTGAAAGAACAAAAACGAATGCGTGCACTGATTCTCAAGAAAATTATAAAAAAATTTCAATATATCTTTTGTGAGATATATTCCAACTGCAACTGAAACACTGAGAAACCATCCCATCTCTCTCTCTCTCTCTCTCTCTCTCCCCCCCCCACCACCAAAAATGATGTCAGCATTACTTATCTAACAGATGAGTGCAATGTGTCCTAGAGTGCAATGTGTCCTATTTTTAAAACAACACTCTATGGTGCAAACCAAACTTTACACAAATTCAAAAAAGTGATCTAGAAAGTGTGCGTGGGTGCAATCCTAACGTGGAGTTAGGCCTGCACAGTTAGGCCAGCAAAGTTTGGCCAGCACAAGGGACATCGTAAAGTTGGTTTGGACCACTCTCGGAGTCAGATAAGCCAGCATGCAAACGTGTGCCACCCTCCCTGACTCTGAGAGTGGTCCAAATGCACTTTACGGTGTCCCTTGCGGCAGCCAAACTTTGCTGGCCTAACTGTGCCGGCCTAACTCCAGGTTAGGATTGTGCTAAGTGTGTGTGCGTGTGCATGTGTGTGCATGTGTGTATGTACTCTTGCTCTCAATTCATTTATCATAATGAGGCAGCCTTGAAGAATAGCCACAAGGGGCTTAGTTATATGACCCAGCGTTCACCTGCCCCGACTGTCATTTGACAGACTTTGAAAATACATTTCAGACAAAAGAGGTCAAATGTTGATTGCACTATACTTACACAAATTTGCAAACTGCAGAAGCTCATCTCCTTGCAGGGCAATTAGTAGCTATCTTGCCAACTGCAGGAGTTCAGCTCTTTGCAAGCGGTTAGTAGCTATCTGATTTTTGAATAGCCTCAGGGCTTGAGGCAATTAGTGATCTGATCTTCCCACCACCCTGTTTTCACTGGAGGTTCTGTGAGGCCTTCCAGAAATCCATCCCACAGAAACCAGAAATTGCAACCCACCTAGTGGGTCCCGTTTGAGAAATGCTGTGATAAGGGATACTAAATAGGTTTAGCCTTAATACCTCTGCAATATGGGGATAATAATACTGGCCTACCTTATGAGACTGTGGTGCGCACTTCTTTGCAGAGAACAGCCATTCCTTCAGTCCTACATTATTAACTCTGCCCTTCTCTTCCACTCATGTTAGTGTAGATCAATATTGACACTTAGGAGATCCAGCTGATTTGGACAAAAATGTACTACCGTTCATTGTAGGTAAAGTGCTATTTATTACAGGTTGTGAATGCTCCAGAGTTAAGCATGCCAAAATGCAACCTAACATACAATTCATGTTGCTAAAAAACTGAACTAAACTGCCTAAACCCTCCCAAGAAACAGGATCACAAAGAATAACTTTGGCGATATGCAAGACACTCTCTTCTGATTGAATTTGGCAAAGGGATAAGGAGATGGATTATAAGTGTTATGCAATTCATCCAGGTACTTAGACGATAGGGCTATATCGGCCTTCTATGGTGGGCATCCAAATGAACTTTGAAATACATGCAGACTTACACCAGAGTTACAATGTGCTGATTATTGACAAGGCTAAAGGGAGCCGTTCCCACGGGTGAGAGAATTAATTCTTTGCGGCTGCATTTTTGGACCTTTGCGATATCTGTAGACACGTTGCTGGCAAAGCTGCAAACAAAGAATTACCTTCGTAATCCAATCTGGATGGAACAAAAGCCAAACTGGATGGAACAAAAAACCATTTTGTAAATCCTCTAGAGCTGGAGCAAGACTTTAATCCTTGCTATTTGTGTAAGATGATTCAAAGCTTTTACACTCCCCCGCCCCCCCAAAAAAGGTTGGACTTCACTTGATAGCACTGCTGAAATGTTGCTTCTTTGGAAGCTTTGCCATATGGAAGACAATGAACGAAATGCTTGTTCTTGCTTACAACTGTAGCAACACAACCTCTGGGTTTTTGCATGGTGGCTGGTAATTTGTTTGCTCCTGCAGAGTTTTGGTTTGATACCAGAAGCCTCAAAGGAAGGAAGTGAAATTCAGCCCTATTTGAAAGAATGAACATGCCAAAGATATCCATGGCAAGGAGCCAGAATTTGACCTACTAAGTCCAAGGGCTATGAGCCTGCTGCCTTTGTTTGTTTTCTTAAACAATTTGTGCCAGTTCAATTATTTTACCTGCACACAGGAATTGGGGTACAAAAATGGAGATTTGTATGCAACCAGAATGGAAAACTTGGGTACAGTGGAGTTTTCTGGTAATCTATGCGAGGAGCAATGGCCTAGCAGGTGGAGGTCAAGGGGATAGATAACTCTGGGTTTCAGCTCAGAAGGGGGTACCACGTAAGACCCATGTAAGATGGCGATTGTGGCGGATAAGCAGAAGCAGCACCAGGAATGTAGAGAATGCTGCCATCTCCTGCTTCTGTTCTGCTGGTTTTGCAATGTTACTAATGCCTCATTCCTTTTCCTTTGGAAGAACAACAGCTTCTTGACCTGGTCGCCACATCCCCACTCCCCCCCCCCCCGGAGGCTTGAGAAAAGGGGGCACAGTGGCCAGACTGAGAGGCCACTGCAGCCTCATCCTTCTTTGTGCTGAGCCAAGAGGGAGTGAAGCCACTCAGTCAAGCTTGGAGCAGCCCCAACCCAGGAGTAATTTTGTGATGTAATCACCACCAATTATTTCCATGACTGCGCACTCCATGGGGGACACTAGGAGTCACCTCCCTGGGCTCCAGAAGCAATAGCAATGGGAGGGGATCATTTTAGGTGTTCTTTAGGGCAGAGGTTCTCAAGCTCTCAGGGAGAGTTTGAAAGCCTGTAAGTGCTTGGTTCGGACAGAGAGAGCGGAGCCAGCATTCCTGAGATTGGTCTGGGAGCCCATTGACTCCTCCACAGGGCTCCCCGCACCTCCAAAATGCTTCTGGATGCAATCATGACCGACTTCCTGGGTTTGTCCAAAAAACCAAAAGTAGGTCGTAATTGCAACCAGAAGCATTTTGGAGGTGCGGGGAGGCCCACAGAGGGCTCCTTGCATCCCCTGGAGGGCCAGCACGACCCCAGTAAGTCTCGCAAAATGCATGCTTCCCCCAGTGCCAGCGCAATCATGGGAATGATGGCTCCACGTTCAACAGTGTCCCGCCCCTTACAGGGCAAGGACCAAGATCTTCAAGCTGGGGCATCGCAGCAACACCCCAGTTTGAAAACCACTGCTTTAGGGAGTGGGGGCTAAAGTTACAGTTAACCCAGTTCCCTTTGAATGTGTCCAGCAATTTATTCTGTCAATATACCTGCATTCAAGTGCAATGGACATTTCCTTACATCAGCATTTCTAACAGGAGGATAATTGTTAGTTTCATGTACAAAACATATGGAAACATTGTGTGAATGAATGTTCACCTAAGGTTAACATAATTGTGGAAAATAGGAGGCGGGGAAGAAACAATCACAGCTACATCCAAATTATAACTGATAAGCCCCAGGATATTTTCAAGAATACAATATGTTGAGAATAGTTAGCTCTGAATTATCTACCAATAAATTGCTTTGTATAGATTTCCCAGAAGGTGAAAAAAAATCACCCTTTTCATATTTTACTGTAGGTAAGATTTGAGTTTTACAATTTAATTTCTGATCTTTGGTCTGAAATTTTCAGTTGAGCTGGCTCACTGCTGACCCCGAAAGGTCTAATTTTGAAATAATGGAGTTATAGCACTCCAGAATTGAGAGTATCAATAATACAACAAAGAGAACAATTAGCAATTAACCATAGTGTGCACCACAGAAATCTTGCCCCCCAGCAACTTAGAAGGAAGTAAAAAGCATAAGAAAAATGCAAGAGTTCTTGTAGGTTAGTGATGTATTCCTTTAAAGGCAGAAATAATCTAGGTAGGCATCTATATATATAAAGAAGAGCGTGGGTTTGTGTGTGTGTGTGTGTTTCGCATAGGCTCCGCAACGCCTGGAGCGATTGGCACGAACCTTGGCATGCATACACCTTGCAGCCTGGCAACAAACACTGCGGGAGTCAGGCCCCCCTAGCACCCCTAGGGGTGGGGGTACGCAGGGGTCACCATGTGAAAACGGTCAAAACCGGCCAAAATCGGCGTCAAATCCACAAATTCCGGGGTTGCCGAGATGAGCGGCGATGCTCCCAATGCCGTTGGAGTCCGGGTTCAGCCCCCCCTTGACATGGGGGGCAAGAAGGGGTGCGAAACAAAACGTCCGCCATGCCCTGCTGGAACGCCTGGACCGATCGGCATGAAACTTGGCATGCATACATGTTGCGGCCTGGTTACAAACACTGTGGGGGTCAGACCCCCCCAGTGCCCCAGGGGGTGGGGGTACGTGGGGGTCCCTGCATGAAAACGGTCAAAAACTGCCAAAATCGGCGTTAAGTCTGTAGTTTCCGGGGTCGCTGAGGTGAGCGGCAATGCTCCTGACGCCGTGGGAGTCCGGGTTTGGCCCCCCTCGGTGTGGGGGGTGGGAAGGGGTGCAAAACTCATAAACTCTGGAAGATCATTTTGTTACCTGGGCAACGCTGGGTAACAAAAAGCTAGTAAAAGATTAAAAAAAAGATTATGTGTATGAGCAAGTTGAGAAAGATGCTCACATACACACACACACATGGGCAAGTTGTGTGTTAATTATTACCTGGAATTTATAAGTCTCCTAATAGGTGATCACAGTTTCAGCAATAATACTGATTCTAAGTTTGGATTCTGGGCGGAAATTGTTCAGGATCAAACAAGATTTCAAAGCTACAAACCTTAACGCCTGATGGATTTATGGCCTGATGATGTATTGCTGCTGACCCTCTACACCCTGGTCATAATTTGTTTGATCCTCTTCCTTCTGGTCGCCGGTATAGGATTCCGTATACCAAAACATCTAGACACAAAAATAGTTTCTATCCTAGCGCCATTAAATTGCTGAATTTATAATCACACTGAGGTGTTCGGAGTATATATTGAGGCAGTGTTTTATCTCGAATAATGCCCTTACTTGTTTTTTGTGTATGTATTGTTTATTATGTATGTATGTAGCCGGAAACCGAATCAAATTCCGAGTGTGGTTTTCATACTTGGCCAATAAAAATTATTCAATTCAATTATTCAATTTGCAAGCTTTAAATAACACTGACACACCCTTTGGAAAGACAGCTGTAGCTGCATTGTAAATAAGTGGTCTCATGAGGCTAAGAATTCTATAGGACTTGACATAAGGAAGGAGGAAAGTGCCAAGTAAAGTGCCCCGTCTTTTGGCTGCTGTAGAATGGGATGATATGAGGAGTTCAACAGAATTGGATGTTGAATCAGATGGGGAGTTCAATGGCCGATAGCTGTTGAGCAGTTCATCCCATTTACCACACTGAGAGCTGATTCTTTCCCCTCCTGTTACCTCTCCTTGCCTCTACTTGTGGGTGCTGTCTCCAACTGATTCCCCCAAACTGAAATGATTGTATATTGTTGGGTTTATGTATTGGAAAATGAGTAAATCAAGGAGGACCTCATCTTCTGGACATGCTATTTCTTGTGATTATTTTCCCCATGGAGAACATTCAGATACACAACCCTATACATGAACTAGAATGGATGCAATCTAGCATCCATACATGAACTAGAATGAATGCAAACTTAGCCACTTTTCTGTAATTTGGGGCATTTCAGGGTGGGAAGGTGGGGGCAGGGAGTGGACAAGATGTGGGTGTGGATCTCAGCTGCAAATGCACATGCCAGATCCTAATTTCCATTTTCCACCCCCTCCTCCCCTCAGATATATACCTACCTCTGGATGGCCTTCTGATTGTTATACCCACTGTTGGATGTAATACACACTGTGTTAGCATGGCTGCATTGTCAGTAATAGTGGATAGGATTGGGCTTTTAATTGGCCAAAGAAAGGTTTCCGGGTGGTTGGGATTGGGAAAAGAGGAGACTGGGTTACTGAAGGAAAATCACCTAGAGACTTCATGAGAATTTGAACCCTAGTTTCATCAGCAGTGATCAAAGCAATTTAACACGTTTGAAATCTGCACAAATCACATCGAGGTGCAAATGTTCTGAGTGGATGCAACTATTCTAAACCATATATATTCTGAAAATGAAACTGAGTTATAAAGTGGAATTATATGGATTTCACTATGCCCTTGAGCAGTGATAGACACTTGAATTCCATATCATGGTTCAAGTACCATGATCAAATTTGGGCATCCCAGCAAATTTGAATGTTTTCACTTTTTAATGGTATTTGAGATTTCATTCTGCACTAGTGGATTTGGATGGCATTTTATGTTTTCTGATTCATAATGCTGCAATTGTTGTTTTCAATATGACATTCAAACCCAATTATTTTAAAACAAATAACAGCCCTGTGTTCAGTGAACAATATGAGTCCAATTACAATTAATTGACATTCTGCCTTGGTGTGCCTGACTAACAATTTAAGCAACTGTTTGGTCTTCCCATCTTCAATGGGAAGAACTATTTTGCAGGGCATATCCAGTAAATGACTTCAAATGATAAAGATCTCCATCATAATGACAAGCTCTTCACAGACAATTTGGAACGAGAAAATAAGGTTAAATTTGCCCAACAAATTATTCACCCATCAGCAATGAATATATATATATAGGCTCTGCAACGCCTGGAGCTATGCACACCAAACTCGGTACGTGCATGCCTTGCGGCCTGGCGACAAACACTGCAGGCATCAGGCCCCCCTAGTGCCCGCGGGGGTGGGGGTGCGCAGGGGGCCCCACGTGAAAACGGTCAAAAATGGCCAAGATTGGAGTCGACTCCGTAGTTTCAGGGCCGACGAGATGTGCAGTGACGCACCCAACGTTGTTGGAGTCCGGGTTCGCCCCCCCTCGGTGTGGGGGGCGAGAAGGGGTGCGAAACAAAACGTCCGCCATGCCCTGCTGGAACGCCTGGAGCAATTGGCACCAGACTCGACATGCGCATGCCTTACAGCCTGGCGACAAACACTGCGGGGATCAGGCCCCCC
The DNA here is from genome assembly GCA_029204185.1 of Lerista edwardsae. NCBI lineage: Eukaryota > Metazoa > Chordata > Lepidosauria > Squamata > Scincidae > Lerista > Lerista edwardsae. Next base: position 10,451,191 of record JAJKFI010000035.1, on the reverse strand, counting down.
TAGTGCCCCTGGGGGTGGGGGTGCACAGGGGGCCCCACGTGAAAATGGTTGAAAACGGCCGAGATCGGCATCAAATCCATAGTTTCCAGGGTCGCCGAGATGAGCGGCGACACTCCCGACGCCGTTGGAGTCCGGGTTCGGCCCCCTCTCAGCGTGGGGGGCGAGAAGGGGAGCGAAACAAAACATCCGCCATGACCTGCTGGAACGCCTGGAGCGATTGCCACCAGACTCGGCACGCGTATGCCTTACAGCCTGGCGACAAAGACTGTGGGGGTATGACACCCCTTGCACCCCTAGGGGTGGGGGTGTGAAGGGCGTGCCATGTAAAAATACTCAAAAACAGCCAACATTAGTGTCGAATCCATAGTTTTCAGGGTCGCTGAGCTGATTGGTAGAATTCATTCCTTTTTGTGTCTAATAGAAGCTTGGGATAATTTGTTACCTGGGCAACGCCGGGTAACAAAAAGCTAGTCTATTATAAAGAATGAAAATATAAGATGATGGAGTGAAATGTTGATGGTCATTGTGATTTGACATGACCACCACTTCTAGCCAGTAATACAAAAGGCAGAAAGACAGAAACAACACGAAGAATAAAATATGATTTTAACGGAAACAGTACAACTATACACATGTAGAGGACTTTGTAGAATTAAAAAGAATTTTGTGTTCACATGAAACCTACATTATTGATATTTTTGTAAAACATAAGAGATTACAGGGATCTCATCCATTCGTGCCATCAAGGAAACCCACATGAATCTCAAACATGCTGATCCTGACCCATAACCCCTGCTAACTGGGCAAGAGGCACTTTTTCAAGTGGTGTCCTCTTATATTTAGCAGGGGGAGAGCAATTGTCCCTCTTCACCCCAGCACAGTGTCTTTCTCGTGGCTGTTGCTGGTGGTGTTCTCCATTCTTTTAGATTGTGAGCCCTTTTGGGACAGGGAGCCATTTAACTTTAATGTTATTATTTGCCTGTAAACCGCTTTGTGAACTTTGTGTTGAAAAGCGGTATATAAATACTAGTGATTGATTGATTGATTGATATGTGTAGCAATTGGGCGCATGTGCAAGTAACCATGTCTAGGTACTCTGAATTGTGTCATTAGGAGTGCAGTCCTAACCCTGAACTGGAGTAGGCGGGCGAAGAGGCCTGCCACCATGTCCAGCCTGGTGTTGGGACTGTGCCAGCAAACTCACTGGGGCAACTCCAAGATGCCCAGATCGGGGCCAACTGGGCTGGGGATGGGGGTTTGGATCTTGCCTACATGCCAGATCCTGGCTCCACCCCCTCTCTAGGTCCATCGTCCCCAAACATTTCCAAGCCCATTGCGCCTGCCTCCCTAGACTGAGGCAAATGTAGCAGCCTAGGATGTTGGGCCAGCACAGGGAGAACGGCACATTTCCCTGCGCCGGCCTCCCTGACTCCAGGTCTGGCGTAAGGGACTTAGCCAGCCCAGTGCTGTAGTAGGATTGTGTTGTAAATTGGGTGGAGACACAAAACCAAGACCCAACTTCTTCCCATTCTGAATCAGAATGGGTTCAAATCAGAAATCCTCAGAGTCTCAAATTGCAATATCACATGCATTTCCTAATTCAGCTAAGGATAAATGTAGAGGATTCTAGCGGTGCTAATACTACACACTTCACAATAAAAACAGAAAATGACTGTCAAATTTCAAATCAATATTACCATTTCTAGTGCATTCCGGATTTTCCACAATAATTCCACTTTAGAAGCTTTCTCTTATGTCTTCTGTACAGGTATGTCCTGGTATCCACGGAGGTTCCATTCCGGACCCTTCCATGGATACCTGAAACTGTGGATACTGGAGACACCTTTTTAAAGATAGGGGGACGTCAGTAGTTTTGCTGCAACAAGGTAAAAAAAAAGAGATTTGTTTAATGTCTCCCTGTCTTTTTAATAGGCATGTATCCATGGTATCTGTGGATAACTGAAACTGTGGATACTAAATCAGTGTATACCAGGGCACACCTGTATTTCTATTTCAGCAATAGTTACATACATTCATAACCAGAAATATGTAGCCAAAGACTTGGTTGTGAAGTTCAGCCCTGCCAGCAGCTTCTTTACAAACAACCAGTAAAATATCCCAACAAAATAACCATTGCACTCATTGGTACTGTGTACCTCCTGATTTGTTCACTTAATTCTAATAAGTGCTTGAAGTGCAATGCTGTCCACAGGCTCTGCAAAACGAAGTTTCTAGCTGCTCCCTGGTTTATGAATGGAGAGTTTCACAGACAGAAACAAAGTGGGTTCATTGAGTATTACTGTATTGCAATGGTGTTCAAACGTTTTAGAACTGAGACCCATTTTTTAGAATGACTATCTGCCTGGGACCCACTGGAAGTGCCGTCATGGCCAGAAGTGCCGTCACTGTGACGCCAGAGACCTCTGTGGAAGTTGTAGTATCATCACAGTGTCGTGTTTGCTCAGGATATTTATCCTGCAAACCTTTTTGGCAAGAGGCAAGTACACCTCCAGTTATTTGTAATCACCGTAATATGATACATCTACACTATTATAAAAGGGATGGACATCTGTTAAATAACTTCAAGTTTGTGAAATTCCCATCATTATGACAGATGGGATACATGTGAAGGAAGAGCTTGCGTACACAGTGATTAGCAGAGGAGGAGTGTTGCCATATCTTTTAATGGACTCTGCATACTGAGACACAAGGTGTTGTCATTAGGTTTCCCATTGATAGAGCCTGGGCTTGGCTATCTCATACTGGGACTGGTGAGCAAGGCTTGCCTGCCTCATAACACTGTTCCCACTATTCCCGTTGCTTTTCCACATAGAATGGTGTGGCAGGAAATATAAGGTGTGTGTTTTTTCTGGGAGGGGATAATATAATAGTACCCCCTTCCACTGGTGATTTCAGTGTCTGGGACATTGGGCACATTTCCAAGAGCCCACTCATTTTGTCCCACAACTCATTAAGGACGCAATCCTAACCTGGAGTTAGGCCGGCACAGTTAGGCCAGCAAAGTTTGGTTGGAACAAGGGCCATTGTAAAGTGCATTCGGAGTCAAGGAGGATAGTGAATGTCTGTGTGGTGGCCTCTCCAACTCCGAGAGTGGTCCAAACATACTTTAAGGTGTCCCTTGTGCCAGCCAAACTTTGCAGGCCTAAGTGTGCCAGCCTAACTCCAGGTTAGGAATATGCTGTAAGAATGGAAGCAGCCCTATCTGCATAGCTTGACCCGGTCATCTGCATATCATTTCCCTCCATCCCGCTTCTTAATCCAACGGGATTATCTCACATAGCTCACGGGAATGTGCTAAAGCTCTAGGAACTGACTTTTGATGGCTCTATATGCCCCTTGGGGAACAGAATCCTCCCTGTGTTCCGTCCAATACTGCTTATAATACAGGGCATTAGCCCTGACACAATTAAGAGTCAGGGAAGTCTGTCAACTCTCTGTAACCTGGAACTGCAAATGAAAGTTGTCACAGCATTTCTGGGCTATTGTTCTGCCTGCAACAGCCCTTAAGCAATGAATAGCTTGTGGTGTAAAATTGTAGTGGCAGTTTTTTAAGAAGCAGGCCAAGCAATTTTAATGTGTGTTGAAAGTAGGACTGCTAGGGAAGCGTTTGGCATGGGAGTTGTATAAAAATTTAACCAAGGCTGTGCATACAATCTGGGACTGCCTGCAAAAATGAAAAAGTGGGTTATGTATGTCCTGTTCCCTGCCCTGTCTCCCTGTGCTGCTGGTGAAGAATACAATATTCTCCACAGGTAAGGACAGTCTCAATAATACAAAACAGAAATGCAAGGATCCTTTTAGGTTTAATTATCTGTCTGTTCTTGCTTAGGCTGCTCTTCTTTTCCCACTTCCTTTAATGGTGACAATACCTGTATCGCAGTGATGTGTACTGAGGTCCAAGGCTGGGGAGGTGGATCGTGCTGAGTTCCTGGGTGACAGTGCACCACAAGGCATTCTGGAGGCTACCCAGAAGCCCAAGCCCCTGCGCAGGCACCGTGGAAGTTGAACTGCCGATGCCACAGCTCTAGTCTCTTCAAGGGAGTCGGAGAGACTCGGGGCCAAATCCAACTTTCCAGCACTGCTGCAACCATGCTGATGGGGCACGCACTGCATCCTGCAGTGGAGGTGCAGTCACCGAGACCTCCTCAAGGTCAGTGAACATTTGTTCCCTTGCCTCGGGGCTCCATTCTGGCTGCACCAGGGCTGGAAAGCGGGATAGGATTGGGCCCTCACACAGTCTCAGAGAGACTATAGCAGTGGTGACATTCAGCCAGTTCTTGCCAGTTCTGCAGAACCGGTTGTTAATTTTAGGTTGGGAGAGGGAAGAAAGGCAGCGGCCGCCCTGAAGGACATAGAACCAATTGTTAATTTATTTGAATCCCACCACTGGACTATAGCTTGTGGCAGGGAAACTGGGACTGTGTGCCAATCACAGGGGAGGCTGACCTGATAGGGGAGCTCTGCATTCCCTGCCTGCACATGATCATCCCTCTGTATTGGCCTACACCAGTGGTTCTCACTCTCTGGGAGTTTAAGAACTGCTGTGCTTGAAGGGTTGGGGGGAATGGCTGGAGGACTTACCAGTGTCTGCCCCAGTGTCCAGGAGGGTTGGGGAGCCCTGCAGCACTCCATGTGCGTTTTAAAAAAAGATTGTGATGCACTTCCTGGTTGCAATCGCAAAACCGGAAGTAGATCGTGTTTTTTTTAAACATTTCTAACGATAGGGAGCCTTGCAGAGGGGTCTACAGGGCTTTGCAACCCTACAGGATGCTGGGGCAGGCACTGAATTCCCCCCCAGCCCCAAGCTATGCCGAGAAGCATTGCAATTGTAGCGATCTTGTCGCTGCCATTCCCCAGCCCCCGCTTATGAGGAAGTAGGCAGGGCTGTTCAGGCTGGGGCGTCGCAGTGCCCCAGTTTAAAAATCAGTGGCTTACACCAAACATGAAATGAAGGGAGGGCATTGTGAGTGATGGCCTTCAAACTCTGCCACCCCCCCCTCTTGTGTAGCCTCCTTGTCCACCAGTTGACAAGCTTCCATGTTCCTGGGAACCCCACTAAAGGACTAAATGGCATTCCATGAGATTGTTGTTTATTTGGAGTGTTTATAGCAGAGTTGGGGGCTTGTGAACCC
>JAJKFI010000035.1:10373150-10431799 GCA_029204185.1 Lerista edwardsae | reverse complement strand
AGAGAGAGAGAGAGAGAGAGAGAGAGAGAGAGAGAGAGAGAGAGAGAAGTTCCAACACCAAATTCAACAAGTCCTCAAGTTAAAATAAAAGGTAAAGTTTTCCCCATGACCAAATGGTCTAGTCATGACCGACTGTAGGGGGTGGTGCTCATCTCTGTTTCTAAACCGAAGAGCCGGCATTCGCTCTGAGGACAAGCTTCCGTGGTCATGTGGCCTGCATGACTTTACACCAAGGTGCACGGAACGCCATTACCTTCCCACTAAAGTGCTACCTATTTATCTACTCACATTTTTACGTGCTTTCGAACTGCTAGGTTGGCAGGAGCTGGGACAAGCAACGAGAGCTCACTCCGTCGCGTGGTCTCGAACCGCCAACCTTCCAGTCAGCAAGTTGTGCAACAACGGTTTAGCCCACAGCCCGCATTCTGTTCATAGAATGAGGTACATTTCCCATAATAGCTTAGGGAGATTTTGCTAGAAAGCGGGAATAGAAAGTGGGTGATCTCTCATGAACCCACCAGCACGTAGCAGCCTTCTTGTATCAGTTCAAAAAAGCTCTTGATTCCTGATTCTGTGTTTGCAAATAATGCTAAAATGAACCCTGAGTGAAGACTGCTTTCAAGACTCAACACAGTAATTGTATCTGTCCCTATTTCCTGGCAACAGCCTCTGTTCTTTGTAACCGTTTCCATTTTGCCTCTTTTTCGCCTTCAAAGGGATGATGGAATTGTCTTTTTAAAAAATGCACTTTTATGCACATGTGTGCTTTGGAATTCTTCAGGGTTCTAGTCCCCTGGTTCTCTATAAGCTATGTCTTTGAATGGCGGTGGATGGGATGGATGCGTCCTGACTCTAGCACATATGCATGTAAGCGCATGTGCATATCACAAAATGTCCATGTGCTCTATTCTTTTCATTTCCTCTCCCATAATTGCCTATCTCGGTTATAAATGTTGGGTATCTTTGGAGTTGCCAGATCCATTCTGAGACTAAATATTCTATGACCCATTCACAAGATTTTTAGGAGAGTTACTTGCTACAGTCAGTTTGCTAACACAGTTTGCTTTCAATTGCCTTGCAGAAAACCAGACTATTGCCAAGGAACTGAATATGGCATATGGTAGTCCTGAGCCATGTGTAGTAGTGGGAGGTGGAAGCTCAGGCAGTGAGAATGTGTGTGTGTGGGGGGGGCATGTAAGGAAGGCAGCAGAGTGTCTCTGTTTTCATCTGTGAATATTTTCAGGGGGTGATGTCATGATGTGTCCCTTCATGCTGACATTTAATCAGTGGTGTCATTCAAATGATTTAGGAACAGGAACTCACTTTTGATTGGCACTTGTCGGGAACCCGGAACCAGCCACGGAGCCCGTTAGGATCCGGAATGCCCGTTCTGGTCCGTTCCCCCTGAATGACATCACTGCCTTCGCCCCCCTAGGAATCCGGAGTCACTCCCTTTAACCCTCTGAGTGCCGGCCAAACAAGAAGAAAAGCTCTTTGCAGAGGAATTGGGAGGGGGGAGGAGGAAGAGTGAAGTGGGTGGAGTCAGCCCTAATTTTAACTAGTGGAACTGAGTTCCCCCGCGTTCCCCCTGCATGACATCACTGCATTTACTGCAGGCTGAGAGATACTTTTACTAGAAGGATGAGCAGATGTGGGGAGCTGTGAACGATGGCAAAGATTGCAGTGGTTATTTTTGTGTACGTATTTCCTGTGTTAGCTTTCTTCGAAAAGTAGCTCCCACTTTCACATCTCATGTGCCCTACATGTGTACAGGCAGCCTTATGCAGTGGTGGAGAGGAGAGGGATGGGGAGAGCAGCACCCACCCCCTTCTCTTGGACCAAGTGAAGTACAAGCAGAGCATTCATCTCAACTGCCATGCTTCACCTCTGCCATTTCCTCCCCAGCCAGCTGGCACCCCAAACTCAATTCCCTGAGGCATCTGGAGGGCTGCTGCAAGATGCAGGAAGCTGGACTAGATGGGCATTTGGCCTGATCCAGTGGGGCTCTTCTTATGTTCTTACTCTCCCTCCAGTCCCCAGCTGCTCCTTGCCAGTCATGCTCTGCTTTTTGATTACTGGGACCAGAGCCTTTGAAAAGGGACCAGAGGAAGGAAGTAGTTGAGCCGTTGCTCTCACCTGCCACTCTATTCTTGTTCCTATCCCAAAAGGCAGAGTGAGCAGGCAGGACTGGAGCACATCCTAAAGCAGGGGTCTCCAAACTTTTTAGCTTGGAGGGCCCGCATCAAATATATGGCATGGTGTCGAGGGCCGGAAAAATAATTTAAAATACAAAATTTAAACATATACATTAGAGATGGAATTTGAATGAATGAATGAATGAATGAATGAATGAATGAATGGGTTGAAAGTTCCAGGATTCCTCCAAGCTCCAACACATACCATAGAAATATAGCACATACTTTCATGGACCCGCATTCCCCCACCCCACTAGCAGCTTAAATATGCTGGTGTACATATCTCAGAACCAGCAGATCACAGGAAAGGAAAAGTCCAGAGCACGTTCTGAGGTTTGGGGAGGCCTCCCTGACTCTCAGAAAGCCATCCAAGGCCTTCAGAAGGCCTAAACACATCACTTACGGTTCTTTGGGAAAACCAGGAAGTGTCAATTTTCTGCAAGTGTCAATTCTGAAGGCATTCTGAGGGTTGGGGAGCTGCGCACAGCCTCCCTGGCATTCAGAATACCCTCCGCACATAACCAGAGCACAGCTTGGAGGGTGCAGCCTGTGATAGCAAGGTCAAGAAGGCCAGAGGCTCATAGGGGACCAGAGGTTTGCCGTGGGCTGGATAGAAGCTCTCTGAGGGCCGCACCTGGACCCCGGGCCAGGGTTTGGAGACTCCTGTCCTAGAGGGAAGAGCTGATTGGGAGTGAGGAGTGAGGAAGGATCGGATGGCCTGGCTCCTCATCTTGGTCTTGGTTCTCTTTACAGCCTCAGTCACCCAGACAAGGTGGTAGATGGATCTTTGAGAGGGGGGATATGGGTGGATTGTTGCTTTTCAGATGTTAGTGGCAGGAGAACCTTGATGGTGATGCTTGGGGTGGGATAGCAACCACTAAGCTTATTCACAGCCAGTCTGTTACTGGCCCAAGCATTGGTTCAGAGCTATTACCGTTCATCTGAAATCAAATGGAAAAGACAGACTGAGCTGGGTATCTACAGCATACTGACGTCAACCCAGTTCAAAGATCCTCACAAGTGTTCAGGTTAAAGACAAAACTATGTTCTTCAGTTCTTCAAACAAAACACCTTCTGACATCCATTGGGATAGGACAATTATCTGGAGTGCCTGTTTCCCTCTGATGCATGTTTCTACCACAGTTTGCACTTTAGAAAAAACAAGCGTTTTCTCAATGCCTGCATAAGTCCAACAGTTTATTTCTAGGCTTAGCATTTAATTATGTGTCGCACTTATTCCCTGCCCTTCTTCCAAAGGGTTTTCATCCTCACAACAACTCTGTGAGAAAGGTTAGGCTGAATGGAACACAGGACCCAATCCAACTTTCCAGTGCTGATGCAGCTGCATTGCAGTCCTGAGGTAAGGGAAAAACATTCCCTTACCTTGAGGAGGCCTTCATGACTGCCCCCCCACTGCAGGATGCAGCGCACACCCTGTTGGCATGGCTACATCAGCGCTGGAATAGGATTGGGCCCTCAGTGAGCTTTATGGCAGTGAGGATTTGGGCCTAAAACTCCCTGGTCAAATCTAACTTGGGGTACCAGATTCAAACTGGGACACTGTACCTATATCTTTAACCATTGTATAGAAGAGGGAATTTTGTAAGGTGCAGCTCAACATGGAAGGGTTTAAAAAGCTGCACCTGCCAAGGTTTCCTCTTCTATACAGTGGTTATAGGTATAGGCAATCTGTTCCAGTTTGAATCTGGTAACCCTGCATTTAGCCACACTATCCACTACATGGTAGCAAACATGATAGCATCAGGACCCACCAAAAAAAAAAATCACTTTGCCAGCCATTCAAAACTCTGTGATTATAATGGTGATTGGGCAGCAACACCCCGCCCCCAAGTAGTAGCTTGTTGAACCCTTGATGTTAGGGTTACCAGATACAAACTGGGTCAAGGTGCCTGTATCTTTAACCATTGGCTAGAAGAAGGAATTTGGGCAGGTGCATCATGGAAGCACGATTATCATTCCAAAAGCAGCACCCGCCAAAAATTCCCTGTTCTGGGAATTTTTCCCTCTTCTGTACAATGGTTAAAGATATAGGCACCCTGCCCCAGTTTGTATCTGGTAACCCTACTTGATGTACATAGCCTAATCTACCCTATCAGTTTTGCGAAACACCAAAAATTGGGTCGTGACCCCCTTTTGGGGCCATGAACCCACAGTTTGAGAATGGCTGCAGCACTCTGAATCCCCCATTCCCAACGATAGAAGCATTTGCTGTTGAATCCTTGAAGAGTTGTTTTTCATAACGTTAAATCCAAGTTAAAGGAGGATGAGCAATGATTAAAGTGAACTCTCTTCGTAGAAAAAAAACAACCCACCATGAAACCACTGAAATCTCTTTAACAGCAGAGTCTCCCTTATCTGTGAGCACTTACTGTGCTTTCCCCCTTTTTTCTAAATGGAAATAAAAGTCTCTCCAGGCTCCTGCCAATCACCATGATGCTCGTTGCTCTCAGGAGGCACCACTCAGCTGGGAAATATTTTAATATTTAAAAAAAGAGACTTAATTTAGAATGTTAGTTCTCTCTCTCTCTCTCTCTCTCTCTCTCTCTCTCTCTCTCTCTCTCTCTGTGTGTGTGTGTGTGTGTGTGTGTGTGTGTGTTGTCCTGATGTATATGAGAACTGTTGCACTTCTAAACTGAGATTATAGAAAGTGCCAAGGGGGATTTGCTATGTGATTAAAATTAATGGGAATTGGGCCTCCGCTGCCCCCTTTGGTGGTCTTAAACATCTCGGCTGTGTGCTTCAGAGTGCAATATCGTTCCAGGCATCCCAAAGGGCTGTCCAATCACAATGAAATTAAAGGTTAATCTGTCTTTCAGAGTCAAAGCAGTTAAAATGGGTAAAAGCTGTTCCCTTGTAGCATGGCTGGGCAGACAGAGAATTCATCACAGCTATTTATGATATATTTCTGCACATTAATTGTCCGCATAGCTTTGGAGCAGGCCGAGGTTCTCTCAAATGCAGAGGAATAAACGAGCCCTTTTTAGACATTTGGGGATGACATATGCTGAATGTGTGAATGAATGGGGGGGGATGAATGGGGGAACATGACTGCCCTGAGCTAACCTCAGCCTGTGGGAGACACACAACACAGAAGATTGCTGACAGGCACACAAGATGTAAGACAGTTACTAGGCCTTGCATTGGCCATTATACCCTTCAACGTGCCACCTTTCCTAACTGGCGGCTTAAGGCAGTGTTTTCAAATTGCCTAATGGATGGGTCTTCCCTGCCATGCACTTTATGACTTTACATTTTCAAAGGCCATAGCTGGCGTTCCATGCAATAGGCTTATAGGCAGGGAACACGAGATATTGGTGGCACTGTTGCCTCTTATAACCACCTCTGCCCTCCCCAATGCGGTCCTGATCCCCACCCTGATCCTACCTCTGCCCACCCCAATCCTCCCCCTTCCCACCCACAGTCCATCCCCATATCAGCTCACCCCCTCTGACAGTGACTGGATGCTCCAGTGGTATGTGCATGCAGTTGGCATCCTTTTGCACTGGTGGCCCTGCTGCACAATGGAGTGGGCCATAGCACCAATGGAGTGGGCCTTCCACTGACCAAACATTTCTTCCACCAGCAGAAGGCACCCATACAGTTGAGCTACGTGTTGATGTCTGGTCACGTGGCTGTCCCTACAACCAGTGATGTCATGCAGGGGGTACGCGGGGGTACGCGAGTACCGGTTTCTAGGATTACAGCTGGCCCCGCCCATTCGCCCACCCACTCGTCGACTCCGCCCTCCGCAACGTTTGAATTTCCTGCATGTTTGAGTTGCCTGCATGTTCTCAGAGCCAGGCAGGCAGGCAGGCAGGCAGCGAGCGGAGCCTTTCCTTTCCTTGCCACTGAAAAATGAGTTGCTCTGGGGTTTTAACATGATGCCAGGCCTCCTTCACATGTTCTGGGGGTGCTGTGGAATACTGTTGCAACTGTTGGGTCAGTTTAAAATCATCTGAGGCCTCAAAAAGGGCTTTTTTCATGTCACTTCCTGCCACGACATCACTTCTGATGTCACTTCTGGTGGGCGGGTCCCGACACGTGCCAATCAAAAGTGAGTACCTGTTCTTAAATCATTTAGATGACACCACTGCCTACAACATACACAAATATGATTCTAGTAGAATCCTCTGCCTTCAAAGGAGAGTCCTACATAGGATCACAATTTGCTTTTCCAATTTCCTGCCTGCCTGCTATATGTCCACTATGTGGTGGTCCAGTATAATTTATGGAGAATGGTGAGCCCTTTATGAGATTGCTATAAAACAACAGCCCAGAGGCTGCAAACACATTGCCAGTTAATAAGCTAATAAACATTTGTGGATGACCCTCCTGATGACCGAATCATAGGGCAATACATTAAGAGAATAGGAGCAAAGAGAACCAGAAATAAAACTGGAGATCATGATGTAAAGGATAAGGAAAACCCCGTTTTTACTGTAGGATTTTTTTTTTCACTCTGCTACCAAGTTCTAATTTTTCATACACTGATATGTAACCAGTGAAGTGCACATGTATTGGGTGGGGTGGGTTAGGGATAGGGAGAGGTATCTTGAGTGGAGGGCCAGTAGGGAGTGGTGGCCCAGGTGAGTGCTAGACCACCTAAGAAATCTAGGAGTTTTTTTTCCCCTTGCTGCTTGTTGTGATGAGTTGGTGGAGTGAGGTGGGGACATGATGGGAGATGTTAAGTGGGGGAAGGGTAGGTGTAATGATGAAGGGAGAGGGAAGAAAGAGAACGCTGTTAATGTGGGGGAGGTAACAGAGGTTGGGTTTAAGTTTATTGTGGGGTATGCCCGGCCAGGTGATGTGTTGCAGAGGACTGGCGTGGAGGCATGGCTAAGGTGACTAGCCAAGGACGATACAGGGGCTGGGCCAGCAAGTAGAGGAGAAAGAGGGTTATTCATAGAGAGATGAGTCCCGTTTCTGTCCCAGGTCCTATACTATTTGTTCTGAATGGGGTTGCTCTCCCTCGGTAGGAAAAGGTGCACAGTTTAGGAATCTTCCTTTAGGGTTGGGGGTTTTTAAGTTACGATTGGGCTGTTAATTTCTTTTGTCATGTAAATAAGGGCGCAATCCTAACCTGGAGTTAGGCTGGCACAGTTAGGCCCGCAACATTTGGCCGGCACAAGGGACACCGTAAAGTATGTTTGGACCACTCTTGGAGTCAGAGAGTTCCAGCACACAGACTTGCGCCATCCTCCCTGACACAGAGAGTGGTCCAAATGTGCTTTACGGTGGCCCTGGTGCTAGTCAAACTTAGCTGGCCTAACTGTGCAGGTCTAATTTCAGATTAGACTTGCACCCTAAATCTCTTTGAGAACATTTATTGATCCATATGTCATCATCATAATCAAGTCCTGACTGCTTCCGACAACTCCTGTGATATAAAATTCTTCAAAAGGGTACTCAGACTGTATATTTCAATGCTTCTGCTGTCTTGCAGATGTATATGTGATATGCATCACCATGCCATTCCATACCTTCAGGGTTGCAATTCACATCCAATTCATGGCATTTTCTGGCTCACCCAAGGCTCATCCGAATATCATTTAGGGATGCTGGCAAATTCTACCTGGTAGAACAGGGGCCAGATTTGGGAGCTTCAGCTGGTGGGACTCTACTGCAGAATTAATCACTCTTTTCAAAACACAAAGACGATTTTAGTCCAGTCCAATGTCTTTGTCCGAATTGGCTTGGGCTCTGTCTAAAAAGCAATCTAAAAGACGACAGTTTGGATAAAGAGAAGCACTGCCAATGGGTTTCTATGTACCCATTGTAAACAGATCCTGGGTTCCTATGTTTAGCAATTTTGATATCATCTTATGTAAAATGTGCAACATAATTTGTATTCCTCATCTCGGCCTACTTCAAACAAACTTGTGACATTGGCCATTGCGTTTCTTACTGATAGTAAACAGAAGAAGAAAAGGTTCTTACTTGAGGCTACCCACTGAGTTGCATTAACCTTTTGCCAACATGAGAGTGTTTTTCTTCTGGCTGCTTCCCACCCCATTCTGAAACCATTTGAATACAGGACAAAAAGGAAATAGGCCAATTGCCTGGCTGGTTCTCTCTTATTTGGTCATCATGCTCCTGATGCAGTTAGCCATGCCCACATCGATCCTATATCCAAATTGTCTTGAACCATCATGGAAAGGATTAGCAGCCCCTATGCCACTGCTAGGTCTGTGTGACAAGGGGCTAGTTTAGGAACACAACTAGAACTGAGTCCCAAATCTTCCTTATCTGATTTGGACCACAAAAACTATCTATAGCAATGTTTCTTAAACTGTGGGTGGGGTCCCACTTGGTGAGTTGCAACCTGATGTCAGGTGGGTTGTGGAAAACTAGAAGCAGCCATTTTGGAAGCTGCAGACCTTACTCTTGCTATCTTCCTTTTGTGAATGTTAATAGTTTGAATATTCAAGTAAGATTTTTTTAAAATTTTGTTTTTAGTTCAGTGCTTTTACTTCATATTTTGTCCTAATCTTGCTTTCTGCCAGGGATGTTCCATGGCTATGCAATTGCTGCAGTCCAAGAATGCCAGTTTGCATTCCAATATAATAAAAATTCCATTTTATTATATCACAATGATGGCACTTCCTGCTTGGTGATATCACTTCTGGCTATGACATCACTTCCAGGTTAATGACATCACTTCTGATGGGTCCCGACACGAGTGCCATTCTAAAAAGTATGTCCCAGTCTAAAAAGTTTCAGAACCACTGATTTATAGGAGAAAGTATTTGGTTACGCTCTGGATCTGATGAACGGTTTGGAAACATCTAGTTTTGTAACATTGTTGAAGCTAAGGGGATGTGATTTGGATGAGAGATTGCTAGGAATCCTTTATAAGCTGCTCTGAGCTTCGAAAGAAAGCACTGAATATAAGCGTCATAAATAATGGGTGTCCTACTGTACTTGTTTACTCCAGCAACATGCTTGAAACTCCTCCGACTCAAACCTTACTGCGATGATTCCTTTCAGAGCTAGTCCCAGGTTCCCAAGGAATTCTCAAAGGCCACCTTGCATTTGCATGAAGCAAAGAAGAAGTCTCGATAGTGCACATTAAGCATTCACGCTTTATGGATTATAGCACAAGAATTAGAGCTGTTGTACGGACCTCCTGAGGATGCTGTCATGGGGCAAAACGTTACATTGCTGGAAGTACATAGATTCCCCATGATGCAATATTTACATTGTTTAGCCACTAGAAAGGCACTCTGGAAACGAAGAACGAATATCATTTTTATAGAGTGCTCCCTCCTTCCATCCCTCCCTCCCCCCTCTCTCTCTTGTACATACACAAATTCTCTCTTCCCCCTTTTTATTATATTAAACATTACTTAATTTTACGTATCTTCCGCACCAAAAGGGATCACTGCAATGCCAAGGCAGCCAGGCTCCTTGTAAAGTGCTGAGGAGATTTTTTCTTTGTTTTTCATATATTTGACAGCGACACTAAACATTTACAAATGTTTACACTTTTGTCGCAGCAGGTTATATGGTTTCTTATAACGTTTCCTCCCAGCTTCCCCCACCCTCTTCCACATGCTCATATATGGTTGTAAAACAAATATTTTCTGCTGGAGCTGGGATTCAAACTGCACCTGAAGGAAGTTAAATTTGCTAGGGTCACAAGATACAGAATCTCAGGTGTCTGTATGAAATCGGTCCCCCTCCTCATGAGCCAGAAGGGCCATCTTGAAGCTGAAAAGAAGGAGGCATTTCGGACATGGGCATCCTGTCACATTGGAAAGAGTCTTCACCAAAGCCCAGTTTTTCCCCTAGCTGCATAGGGAATAGAACTGGTTTTCTCTCTGTCAGGGAAAAAGCAGTGCACTATATGACAGCTATTACACCACAAATCCTTGGACTTCAACTCATGAGAACTTTGCATGCCTAGCAACCAGACTACCTAAGTGGTAAAGAGCTCTGAGGCAAGGACATAGATTGGTGTGCTACTGATGATGTCACAAAGGCATTGTTTTCCTTAACTGATATAGCCACAGGGCTGGACGTCAGCAGAATGGGACAGGAGGGAAGCTGGGAAGGGAGCAGAGGCTTCAGGTAAGGCTGCTGGTGGGTCCCAAGGCATAGATAGAAGCACTATGTGGTGCAGAGGCATAGGAAGGGTGCCATGGGGGGAGGTGAGTGTGGAGGGGGCTGGCTGCAGCAGGGCACAGCAGCACCGAAAAACCCACGTGGTTTTCGGCCCTCCCACACTCCCTTGCGCTTTGATCACTCCTAAATGGAAAAGTTCCGGACATGAGGAGGTGTGGCCAGGCAACGCATGGGGCGGGGCGGCTATGCTGGGGAGGCGCGGTGACGTCACACTGCCCCAGGCGTTCTGCGAGCCGAGAATGCCTCAGATGTGGTGAAGTATTATGACAAGGAAATCTGGGGATGGCTCACACTTTATGGACACATTTCCATAAACATCCCCATAGGGTGGTGGACACTCCACAAATACCCCCATAATAAGGTATTAATAGGTATGGAACTCTAAGGAAGGGAGCATCTCGTCAGAGCAACTTGCTTTCTGTACTATTGCTTGTTTTAAAAATACTTGTCTTCTCAGTTTTTGACCCGTTACTTGCTCAAATTGTATCAGTTGTGGTGGGCAAGGCAGAAGATCTAATACCAGCAGCTACATTATGAATGTTCAAGGAGTTGTAGGCTGGATGGCTTGGGGTAGACACATGATGAGCCAGGAGAGTGCTTTGGTTTCTCAGACTTTGGGAACTCTTCCCTTGAAGGGAGCTGCTTTCCCAACAGTTGAAGATGCTGTCCTAAAGATTTATCCTGATGGAGGCAATACTGAGGCCCCACAGGCAGTAATGAATTGGCATTAGTAACAATGTGATTGTATAATTAGTTAATAGTGATGTGGGAGGGGGAAAATTGGAACCATATTTTAAGCATAAATGAAATGCTTAGACCCAGCTTGCAGAAAATGTTCTAAAAGACATAAAAGTAGATAATATGACACCATAGGAACAGAAGGGAAAAAATGGGAGAAAAGATATTCAAGGGGCAATGCCTTGAAGAGGGGTCCTTCAAGATCTTTGAAGATCGATCTTCAAACAGACAGAAAACTTTTAAGTGAAGATAGTAGATCAAGGAAGCAAATGGAAAAGCAAGAGATAAGTGAACCAAAAACCAGAAAAGAATCATGAGCGGAAAAATGCAAGAAGAGAGTGGCAAAGTGGTGTTCCGGGGGGGGGGTTGGTACTTGGGGGAACACTTCCAGGGGTGTGCCCCCCACCTGGAGGTGCTGCCCTCACGCCTGCTGCCTCCCCCATGCAGCCTCTCCGGCCCTCAGAAGACTCAGATTATTTTCAGCCCTCAGAGGGCCTTCTGAGGGCTGGGAAAGCTGCATGTGGCCTCTCAGGCCCTTAGAGGGCCTTCTGAGACCTTCCGGAGCCTGAAGATTGTCACTTCCAGTTTTCGGTTGAAAACCAGAAGTGATTATTTTCAGCCCTCAGAAGACTCTCCGGCGGGATCGCCCTCCTCCCCCTCTCCTCTAAAGTAAAGCAGAGGAGGAGGAGGAGGGTGTTCCCTGGAGTGGAGTGGTGATAGGAGTGTGTGACTGAGGGCAGGGAGGTTTTGCCCCCTTCTGCCTAGTGCCTGGGGGGAATTTGCCCCCTGACCCCCCTAGGTGTACCACTGAGTGGCAAAGGTGAGAAGCTAGTGAACTGAAAGTTCTTTCTGACAACAGTCAAGATGAGAAAGAATTACTGTGATACGATTGCCAAGTATTTTATGTATAAACATATGGAGCTATCATTGCTTTTGGTTCATCTAGTCCAGAACCATTTACTCCTAGAAGAGACTCTCCAACCTCTGAGCCAGACATGCATCCTGCCAATGCTAACTGTGATCCTTCTAATCAGTAACTGAATCTGGAACCATCTAGATGCAAAGCACAAGTTATGCCAGGAAGCTATGGTCCTCCTACAATTTTTTTCCTAGCAGCAGTCAACAGAAATGTAGTATAGAGAGATGGCCAAAGGTAGCATGGTTACCTCCTTTGCTGCCACACAACAGGAACTGATGAAGAAAGGGTGTCTAGGCATCTATATTAAGGCATCTATATATCTATATCTATATCCTTATTCCTGAAGTATTCCACCAACCCCCATTGGATTGCTGTTGAAAATAAAATAGGAGCATTGGCAAAAAAAAAAATTAGAACAATTTTACTCACAGCTCACAAATTTTTGTTGGCTGTACAGATCCTAAACTCTGGAACGGGGAATTCTCAGACTGATGTCCTTTTTATATATATATATAGGTATGGGTAAGGGAAAGTGTAGTACATAGGAAAAGAATACAAAGGTTCACACAAAAGGTCCACACTGATTACAGCTTAATCATCTTACCTATGTTACTGTTTGCATACAGTCTAAACCATCACTTTATCATTACTTAACTGTCCTGTATACAAAACTTACTAACTCTTATTTTCCATTTTTAATTATCTACAGCCTAACACTTCTATATCTTAATACATTAACTTCTAATCTTTATTTCAATTCTGCTACCCATCCATTAATTTACCACTTTTTTAAACCTTATTTAATCACTTTCTTATATATATGTCCTACAGATATACAATAGCTACTTTCAGTTTCTCTAATTGATACAAAAGAACAAAAAGAAAAAGAAAAAAATAACTATTTTCTCTTTTGTTTTTTTGAGGGAAATTCATTCACATTTGCTATCTCAATTTATACTTTCGTCATTGTTTCCCCTATTTGACTATCATCTTTTTCTCATTAGCTAAATCTTTCCTAATTCAATCTCAATATTCTGGGTATCTTTATGCTCAAAAAGTCTTCTTCTATGTCCTGCTTCTGTCAGTCTGTCTGTCTTCTTCTTCCTCTTCTTTTTTCTCAGTTTCTTCTGCCATTTCCCTCTATTTCTCTCCTTATTACAGTGTCTCTTCCTCCTTAAATATTTCAGTCATAAGCATTAATAAGTCCAGTTGTTGTTTCATAGGGTTTATCTCCAACTCTCTGTAGACTTTCTATAGATCCAATTCTTGTTCTATAGGGTTTATCTTCAGCTCTCTATGTATTTCCTGTATTAACTTTATTTGTTCATCCATTACCTCTACTTCCCTTTCTGGAGCTAGCCCGCCTAATATTTGCCTTCTAGTAAGCTCTGTTTTAATTTCCAAGAAGTTCTGTATTTTAGTCATAGACCTTGACTAGCCTAATTCCAGCTTCAGACAATTTATCTCTAACTCTCTGTTAACTTTCTGAGAAGAGTCTATTTGTTCTTCCCTTATCTTTATTCTTTGCTCCATTGTCTTGTCTTCCTTTTTAGTTTCATTCATACATTTATTAAGATACTCAACTTCTAATAAGCTCTCCACATCTTGTAGTACTTTCTCTCCAGTACTCTTTATAATTATAACTTCTTGCTTCAACTGCTGCATCTCCCACAATAGTTGCATCAATAAAGCCTGACTAGTCTGACTAGTCATCTTTTCCTGTCTTGAAAATTCTTGTGTTGGCATCTTTTGACCCCAAGGTGTAGCTAGCTACAAAGTCATATGTAGTAATATTTTTCCCTTGCTTCCCTATCAAGCAAATTTCAATCACCCCAACTAACCATCAAAATGTCTACTTAATAACCGAATTATTCAATGACCATCAATACTTATAGGTACAACAATCAATTCAATTAAACATCTGTCTTCATATACTGTAGTAGTCTCACAATTAACAGACACATATCTCTTTAAATGTCTAGACAAAGCGCACCTTGTTGTCTAAAAACAGTTCAGTCAAAAGTGAAAGTAGTTCACAGTCTTTGTTCTTTCTGTCCACTCTGTTCATTAATGTGCCTTCTTCTTCTTCTTCAGGCACCCCAGATATAATCCAATCTTGCTTAAAACTTCAATCAATTCCACTTAGTTTACAATTTAAATATAGCTACTAACTTACAGTCTCATTATAAGTTCTGTTACTACCATTAATCTCTCCCCTCCAGTTCTGCCGTTTGTGTTACATTCCTGTGTTCCAGTATCGCATTCCTCGGCTATAAATCTGTGGTGTCTCTCTTCCGTCCCCATCGTAATCCACAAGTCCAAACAAGCAAAGCAGGCAAACTCACCCCAATACACCCAAAATTATTCCAAAAATAAGTATCAATCCAGGATCTTTCACCACATGCTCCAAACTAATCAATTTTCTCTGATATCTTGCAAGTCCTTCAGCAATCACATAAAAAGAAAATCACCGTCAAGTTACCTTTTAAATCATGTAAGTCTTCCTCTTAGATCGCAAAAGGGGGGAGGAATCTGCTGTCTTCACTCCCAGATCATCTTTTGTTTCTCCATTGTGGCTCCTGTCCTAAAATCTTTGATCTTCATCTATTTCAAATAGTAACACACAGTTTTGCATCGAGTTAATTGTTATTAGAGTATAGTTCCAGTGTATAATTTCCAAAATCTTTCCAAGATTTCTGTTGCTGCTCTCGATGTGGAGGGAGGAGGGGTCCCCCTCTCTTCTCCCTCTTGTCTCGCCACTTTCAAACTACTCACTCTGATGTCTTTGTTCTTCATCTATTTCGTATAGTAGAATCACACACAGTCTTGCATAGGTTTAGTTTAGTTAGATTGTAGTTCTTGAGTTTAAGTTGCCATTTCTTTCCAAGGTTTCTTTCCAGGATTTCTATAGCTGCTCGCAGTGTGGGGAAAGCAGGGGTGTAGAGCTGTCCCGAATCATCAATGGCAATCGGGCCGAGCTTCTCAAAACAGTAGCCTTGAGCCTTCCAAACAACACTTCCGTGTTGCTCTTCAGGCTCAGGACGCGCTTAAGCCCTAGGCCCGCTCCTGGGCCATTAGGGTGGGGTACTACTCGAGAGTAGACCCCCAAAAAGAAGGCTTTCGTGTCGGATCCCTCGGAGCTCGAGAGAATCCTGGCACCACACTCCAAACTTGGCCCCGCCCCCCGGGAATTCTTAGACTGATGTCTTGTTTGGGTGTCTGAGAGACTTCATGGTATGGTGGACCCCATCGGGTTGGTCAGAACTCATGGAGAGAGGTCAGCATGTGGGGGGGATAAGGAGAGAAGAAGGAAGCCAGATAGCCATTCCCACAAGTCAAAGAGGGACAAAGTACACTGAAGGTCTGAGAACACAATCCTAATCAACTTTCCAGCACTGGGGTAAGGGCAATGCAGCTCTGAGGTAAGGGAGCAAACATTCCCTTACCTTGAGGAGGTCTTCGTGACTACTATTCCACGGCAGGATACAGAACATGCTCCATTGGCAGAGCTATATCAGTGCTGGAAAGCTGGTTAGGATTGTGCCTTCAGTCCTCTGGACAGTACCCTGCCCCCTGATGTCTTTTCAGAGATTTTGTACCTATTTTCCAGCAGGCACAGGGGATGTGCAGAACTCACCCCCCCCCCCCCACACACACACACATCCTGTGCTATTTCACTTGTCTTATAGAAACTCGTTTGACTTCCCTTGAACATTTGCTCCTGACATTTGCTTTGAATTTCACGTTGTGTGAAATTTCAGTGCCAACCCAAAGAAGACACGCTGAAGCGCTTAACAAGGCATTTGTAATATCCCTAAACAATGACAGTTTTGCCTTGCAAACAGATTTCAAGAGAGAGATGGCTGCCAACTATTTTCAGTTGCCCTCCCGGAAATGTTTGTTTCAGATCACTCCAGCGTTTTCTCTCGTCACAGAACCACAACTATCTTCCCTTTTATTTAATAAATAAATGTTAGACAACTATGGGCACAATCCTAACCTGGAGTTAGGATGGCACAGTTAGGCCAGCAAAGTTTGGCTGGCACAAGGGACACCATAACGTATGTTTGACACTCTTAGAGTCAGAGAGGCCAGCACACAGATGTGCACCATCTCCCCTGACTCCGAGAATGGTCTAAATGTGCTTAACGGTGGCCCTTGTGCCGGCCAAACTTTGCTGGCTTAACTGTGCCAGCCTAACTCCCGGTTAGGATTGTGCTCTATGTCACTGTTGCCCAACATCCAAATTCTGCTGCTGCTTCCGCCATTGTGTCTTGATGTCTCCGCAGAGGCTACTCCTACAGTGCTCCCCAAGGGCTTTCAGCATCTCAACTTGCTCTCTGCTTAATTCATTTCTAAAGTTCATGGCTGCTGAAAACAAAATCACCATTGATGTACAACCTAGTTTAACTTCATTTTCAGCCCTCTGCCATTTTGTAGTTTACTAGCTTACAGTAAATCTCATGAAAATTGCCTTATAATCTTTTACCAGCTGCTGCACTCCATCAACCACGTGGTGACTTTCGAGATATTTCCCCCCTCTCTCTGCATCCTTTTATGTGGCACAATGTTCAACAGAGTCCCTGTGCAGTTCACCTTTCCTTCCTTGGCTTTCTTAATGGCTTGGAAAATCATACTTTTATGTGCATCTGGGGAAGCATGAAGTTCTTCTTTCTGTGAACTGGTATGTGAATGTAATTAAAATGTATTGCTTATCATATGCTTAATGATCAGTTTTGATTAAATGGCAATGAACAGAACTGAAAAGTCACTCTAGGAGGCACAGCACGGGAAGTGTGGCTGAACGCAAGACAGTATCGACTGGGGCTTCCCATTACTGTAGCATCCAAGCACAATGCTCACAAAAGGATCCAAATGAAAGAGACCAGCACTGGGCATATCTAGACGATACACAGAATGCCAGCCATCTTTATTGCTTTTAGCCAAAGACTTCTGTGCATACAGTGTTAGTGTTATACCAGTGAAACTGCCTTGACTTCCCCCAGATAATCCTTGAAATTCTAGCTTGACAAGGAGAATGAGAATTCCGTATTAAATATCTTCTGATATCCTCAGGCCCCGGGTCATTCAGGCCAGGTACTTGCCCAAGGGCTCAAGGCATTTGGAAAGCCCATGGCCAACCTGTAAGGCTCTGCCCAGTACCCACTTTGTGTGACAACAGTAGCATGACTCTACTGAGGGCGCAATCCTATACTGCGCTGGAATGGCGAGGCCGGCCGGCCAACGCCATATCCTAGCGCAGTATAGGTGAAGCTGGAGCCTCCCCTATGTGCTCCTCAGATCTGCGACCACTAAAGAGCGGGCGCAGATCAGAGGAGACCGTGCAGCCCGAATCAGGGCCTTGCAGCCTCGTGGATGGGCTTAGGATATGGCCATATGGCCACTTCCCAAGCCCGCCCACGTCCCGGTCAAGGGCTGTCTGTGTGTTGGCCTCTCTGACTCTGAGAGTGGTCCAAACATACTTTACAGTGTCCCTTGTGTCAGGCAAACTTTGCTGGCCTAACTGTGCCAGACTAGGTTAGGATTTTGCCCTTAGGCTAGGGCTGCAACCAGTGGTGTCATTCAAATGATTTAGGAACAGGAACTCACTATTGAGTTCAAATTCAAATGTTGGGAAAACAAAACAAAACCCGGAGGCAGCCTGTTAGGATGCGGAACGCCCGTTCTGCTCTGTTCCCCCTGAATGACATCACTGCCTTCTCCCCAGTGGGCTGCAGACTCACCAGAGCGGCTGCTGACTCCACGTGTGTGGCTGGAGGGAGCGAGGAAGGGGGCTGTGCAGGACGGGACTTCCCCACTGCAGCCCTCCCCCCTTTGCCCCCTAGGAATCCGGAGTCGCTCCCTTTAACCCTCTGAGTGCCGGCCAAACAAGAAGAAAAGCTCTTTGCAGAGGAATTGGGAGGGGGGAGGAGGGAGAGTGAAGTGGGCGGAGTCAGCCCTAATTTTAACTAGTGGAACTGAGTTCCCCCGCGTTCCCCCTGCATGACATCACTGGCTGCAACCAATACTGTGATATTTGTGGGCAGCAAATGTGACATTTGCAGCCATGGAGAACTGCCTGAATATAGCAAGCAGTTGCTGGACAGCCACTGTGAATCCTCCACAAAAGAAGGAGCGCAAAACACTAGTCTTGTCCTGCAAAGATGTTACATTTTTAAGCCTAGTACACTGAGCAAGAAAGCTGGTTCTCTGTGAAACAGCAAAACACTTAATGTTCTGAATGTGACCCTGTGATGAGGACCAGAAAGTGTGGCAGGACTTCGAATGATGAGAGATGCTTCCTGGAAAATCCATTTGATTGTAGAATATTAGCCTTCCACATTCAGATAGGGAGTGAGTCTCATCACTGAGTGGGCAGATCTGTTGTGTCTCATTATTTAGCGTTGTTGCTGTGAAGTGCTGCTTTAAAGCAATATGTTCTTTACTGCTGCAACTCAAACAAATGGTGAAAATGTTGATCTGGTAAGGCAAATATGATAGAAACTTACGCATCTGGCAAATGTCAGCCTCCAGCAAAGGACAGATGGAGGCTGCCTTACCTTCTCTAAGACACAGTGAAGATGTATCCTTTCTAGAAGTTTGTCTCAGTGGCTGAGGCTTCTGCCATGTGATCAGTCTCTACAATTTCCAAAACAGATGCTATCAATGTGGCAGGTGACAAATCAGAATTGTTTGAAGGAAAGGCTTTCCCCCCCCCCTTGTCCTCTGCTGTTTGCAGCTAATGAAGACAATTTGGTCTGACACTTCTTTGCTAATCGGGGAAAGGTACCTTCAGCTTCAAACATCAGATAGATGAGAAGACTGCAAAAGCAGACTAGTTAGACAAATCAGGCTGGTCGGACAAATCAAAGCAAATCAAGATGGATTACTAATGAAAAATAACTAGCACCATCTCGCTTTACTTCTTTCTATCAGTGGCACGTTGCTTGCTGAACTCCTTGGATGCTGCTATGACCTTCTGGAGGAAGAGTGAGCTACAAACAGGATAAGAATTAATAGCCCTAATGTTCTGCCAGCCCAATTCAGGACAATGGCAGTATGCAGGCTGGCTGAGCCATGTGGTAAGGTGAGGCAAACTGCCTCAGGTGGTGAACGAGCAGAAGCAGCATCCACATGTAGCCCGTTTTCCCCCTTACTTCTTCCCCTTCGCTGTGCCACTCTATGGTTTGAAATGAAACAGCGGAATGTGGCAGAAAGGAAGTCAGGAGGAGCACTGTCCCAGTACTTCCTGCTTCTGTGTTTTGCCCTGCTCTACCCTGGTCCTTTGAAGCAGAGCATGTTGGAAATAGATGAGTTAAGCAAGCTGAAGGGACATGGCATTGGCAAACTCAGTCACCAATTGGGAAGAATGCTGCCATTGTCTTTGTCATTGTCTCTCCCCCCCCCCATCCTCACTTGCAAAGGAGAGTGTTGGTGGGGAGGTGGACCAAAAGAAACACAGTCACCAACAAGAACATTGTATTTCCTTCTCTGCTTCCAAATTGAAGTGGAGGAGGGGCAGCAAACAGCGGCAAGGGGAGGCAGGAGAACCTCCTCTTGGGCCAGGCCTGGCTGTATAGGATGTGATTTCTTTTTGCATGGAAGGCTTCTGTATTGTATTGCACATAGTGCTGATGGAAGGAAGAGCAGCTCCATATTGAGCTCTGTAAAATGTAATAAAGTTATTTGCAGTAATCATAACTCAGAAATGCAGTCCATTCAGGAAGAATGTCTTTGGAAATCAAAGGTGCTTTGAAATGATGATTTTGTTCTCTCTCTCTCTCTCTCTCTCTCTCCTTTTATAAGCATGCAAAGGTATAGCACAACATGCGGGCAGACAGCCTGGACACTAGAGGGCCACATCCAGAACATTAACAGGAAACAGGAAGCTTCCTGCTTCCTGTTAACATACATTTTGTCTCTTCAAGTGTTCAACCTGCCTACCTGCTTGTCCCACTATAAGCTTGCATGCTTATAGCGTTCTGTAAAAGGAAGAAATATTCTTGCTCGGTGCCATTGGGAAGAACCAAAATGAAGTTAATGGGTATGGGGTGCGCAGAGAAAAGGTTCCCCCGTATCTGCAGTTTCTGTAGAGCATATCCCCTGAGGATACAGGGAGAGGGTTAATGCCTGTTTATGTACCTTCTATGGTTGCTTGTGACTGAATTTCACCGAAAGAGAAATCTGAGGCAAATGTAGAAGTCCTTGCGTAGGCAAAACATGCAAGGCATTTTGGAAGTTTCAGTGAAGTAAGACAACGGATGTTCTTCAGAGGAAGTTCGCATATGGGTGTGTTGTGCCCACCCCCACCCCAACCCCCACTATTTTTTCCAGCCTGGTAAATAAATGAACTGGGCCTGTGTCATTTGAAAACTCTCAGTGGCTGAGAGGAAGAACAAATGGGTTTCCTTCTTATTCCTTCCCAATATCATTTTTCTCTTCGTTAAGTATAAATCATGTCACCCTTTTGATAAGTTCATATAAACGGCCAGGATGTAAATCAATGCTCTTTAATAGAATTCTCAGAACATGGTAAGAGAGAAATAAAAACATTTACCCAGCAGCTGAGCCCCACCACAGGCAGGTGCCTGACTCATGTCCCTTGAATTTCAGCCAATATCAGGTGTGCTGCCTGTGGCGGAAGCGCTTTTCCCCCTCAAGGGAACTCAGTTCTGAGATTAAGCTACCGTAGCTCATTGCACAAGTGCCTTCACAAACCCATTTGGTGTGCATGTTACAGTGGAACACCAGCACAGAGCTGACTCCTGTCAAGTTGGCAGTGAGGGTGAGGCAAGGCGGAGATGAAACAAGACGAAGGTGGACTGTAGCCAGCAGAAGGAGCAGATAGGTTTGGGCATTCTAGTTGCACAAACCAGCAAACAAGCCGTTGTATGGGTGAAGGGTATTTTTGACCCATCGTGGCCTGCTGTTGTTAAGAGGCTTCCCTTTCGGAGTGGCTCGTCTTCTTCCTTTGGCTAGTACTGAGTGGCAGTGCACAGGCCAAGTCTCCTTGAAATCTCCCAAATCTCAGTGTCAGAGTGGGCGCTGAGCTTCAGCCCTCACATGTACCTTGGAAATTGGAAAGCCAGGGCAGAGAATTGCATAAGGTGTGGTGGGAAAGTAAAAAGGAATTACAGTGAGCCCTTGGTATCTGTATGGGATTGTTCCAGGACACGGACACACCTGGCGTGGATACCAATTTCTGTGGATAATTAAATCTGCAGAAAGCCCTCAAAGGACAATCCAGTCATGACTGGAAGGTACCAAACCCACAGATAAGGAGGGTCCACTGTACTATCTGGGATGGATCCATCTTGCCTCAGAAGCTTATTGGTGGCTACAGAGAGAAGATACTGCAGCCCTCTGCTGTCGTGATTTCTTCTTCAACACCTCTATTTTCATTATCTGTGTATTACCTTAGCATAGTGGTTCCCAAACTTTTTAGCACCAAGACTCACTTTTTAGAGCAACAATCTGTCTGGGAACCTGTCTAAGAAGTGATGTCATAGCCAGAAGTGCTGTCATTGTGATGCCAAAGCCTGCTGCTTTCCTGAGAATGCAGCCATAAGTTGGGTTACTTCTCGCAGTGCAATCCTGTAAAGGACGTAGAACTGATGCAAAGTCGTTGCGTCATCACTATGTCATTAGCAATCAGCAATGCCGCATTGGCACTAATGCTCTGAAGCCGATGCTACTCGGAGCGTCAGCTTCAGAGCACCAACAAGAAGCCTTCCTCGTGCTGACCGAGGAAGATTAGTGGGGGGGGAGGTTGGTGGCTGGACATGGGCGGGCTCGGGAGGCGGCCATTTGGAGGCTCGGGAGGTGGCCTCCTAAGTGCACTCGGGAGGCCACGCAGACCCAATTTGGGCCGCGGGCACAAATCCGAGGAGCACATAGGGGAAGCTGGAGCCACCCCTATGGTAAGGAAGCAAATGCTCCCTTGCTGCGGGGAGGCTCAATCCAGTGTATACTGTACTGGATATGGCGTTGGCCAGCCGGCCTCGCCATTCCAGCACAGTATAGGATTGCGCCCTCAGTCATTTTCCAATAGCAAAGTGAATCAGAAAGGAAAAAAAAGCCTATTTACAACCTTGACACAAGCAAAATAGCCACACAGCCCTCCCCGTTTCCAGTTCCCATCTTGCCATCTTTTCAATGATGGTTGCCCTGGGTGCTACACGACCCATCTGAAATTGGCTTGTTACCCACCTAGTGGGTCCTGATCCACAGTTTGAGAGCACTTCTTCATAGGCAGTGAGTTTGCTTTTTGTTAGATGAACTGACAGCTTTCTCTTTTACACCAAATGTGTGTTATCTCTGTGGGTGCTGCTTCCATGTGGCCAGATTGCACACCACAATGCTAATATCTATATTGGATATTCACTGCCATGGGTGGAATCCTCCTGAGAAAGCTGGTGAATCTCACCGAAGTTCTATGAACATATTTGAGTTGGGTTGACAGGTATAGGCAGCTCTTCCTTCAAGAAGACATACAGTAAATAATATTTATTTATCTTGAAAAGTTTGCATGCTGCCTTTCTCCCAGGAGAACCAAGGAGGTTTCTAAAAAGGGTTGTCAATAAAACACACTTCAATCAGCAATAAAAAACAAAACGATGAAATAAAAATCAAACAAGGTAAAAGATTCTCTGCATCAGCCAGCACCAAAAGCTTTCTTTTTTTTTCTTGATGAGAAAAAGATTAAAAGATTCTTGATGAGTCATGCTTCAATTGGATGGCTGAATGCATACAATATCAGTATCCGTCAGGCTTGTAGAGAGATGGCATTCCAAGGAATCTGCATCACCACTGAGAAGGCTCTGCTTTTTGTGAACATCCACCAAACTTGCAATTACCCAGGCTCCTGAAACATTATTCCAGTTCAGCCTTTGGAACAAACCTGTGAGGAAGGTAGATTAGGCTGAAAGATGGTAACTTGCCAAAGATCCACTTCATGCTAAGTAGGGATTTGAATTCAAGTCTCCCCAGCCTAAGTCTAGCAGTCTACCTCTGAAAATTCCTATACATATTTTACTTGAGCAGATCCATCCAAATTCTTGTCTGGCTAGAAGCTTCAGGAAGACCTCAGAAATGGATACAGATGCATGGTATATATCAGTGTTCTTCAACTGGTGAGTCGCAACCCCCCTCTTGGGTAATTGGGGGGGGCACAGCAACCTTTCAAAGCCTGTGCAAGAGAGGTCTTAGATCCAATCCAATAATGGTGCTGCCTTATCAACGCTGAGTTCTTGATATAATCCTGCTCAGCCGTTTCTCGCTGTCTTGCCCTGCAGCTCCTAAGGCCCACCCTGCTCAGGCTCCTACCTCACCGGGTTGTTGCAAAGACACAAGACGTAGGAAAAAATGGGACAGTCACAGGTGGGAAGATCAGATCCTGGGCGGGGGCAAGATTTGTGGTGGGTCCCGACTGTATTTTTAATTTGGGATCATGCACAAAAAAAAGGTTGAAGACCACTGGAATATATGAAACATCCAGAAATCATGGAGGCTGTACATCCCATGATCAAGGTTGGTGTGTGTAGGAAGTCAGGTGACACAACTGCTTTGGAGAGAAGCAGCACACAGTGGCATATGTATGGTGCTGAGAGGGCAGGTAGGCACAGTGGGCGCCAGCTACAGCGAGGTGGGAAAAGTGACACTTTTTTGGCCTCTGTCCCTCGTGTCCTCCCTCCCTTGTCTCCTAAATGGAGCTATTCCTAGAGCTGGGTGTGTGTGGTGAGGCAGCACAGGAAGTGGTGCGGTGCTGCTACGGGCATGGTGACGTTGTGCCCCTAGCGCACTTTTTAGCCAGTTACAGCTCTGGCAGCACCCTAATGTTCTGCATG
This sequence comes from Lerista edwardsae, assembly GCA_029204185.1. Lineage (NCBI taxonomy): Eukaryota > Metazoa > Chordata > Lepidosauria > Squamata > Scincidae > Lerista > Lerista edwardsae. The sequence continues at coordinate 10,407,956 of JAJKFI010000035.1, read as the reverse complement.
CACTCTGTGCCTATTTACCACTTTTGACAGACTGTCATCTGCTTGCTCCCTAAGATGGGCCTCCTAGCCACCATGATCTTGCCCTTCTTTTGAAAAGGGAGAAAACAGAAAGATCACAATGGTGACTAGGCTGGAGGGCAAGGTAATAGGGACTGCCATGGGAGTAATCTTTTTTCCAGTGGACTCCCATTTGGAAAGGGGAGCCGGCAGGAAAAAGAGTGTTACTGTGGTAGCAGCAGCCCCTTCTTCCTTCTGCACCCCAGCCACTGCTGTGATCTTTGTCCTGCTGGCACTGCCAGGAACAGGATAATAAGGCATTTTCTATGGTATTGAGATTCATTGTTCATTTTGCTGCTTGTTGCGTCCCTGAGTGAAATGGCATTGTGTTTTAGACATTTTAGATATTTATTGATATTTATATGGATGGATGTGTGTATAGGTTGAGTGGATGACTGGATGATGGTTTTGGTGTTGTGTGTTGTTGAGTGAGGAGGTTGTGTGGTCCACATCCTGGAGTGCTTCAAAAATTTCGTTGTACATTTATGTATAATGACAAATAAAGTATCTAATCTAATCTAATGCTTCCCCCTGTAAGCAGTCTAGGGTGCAGTAGTGATCCTACCTGTTTGTTTGGGGTCAAGTGCGCCTGGTCGAAGCACCAGTAGAGAGGAGGGGGCAGTGTGGAGGTGTGGGGTGATGCTGGTGGCAAGCAGCATTTTGCCCGCCCACCCCTGCGCCTGGAACGCTCCAAAAAGGAGTGTTAGCGGACATTGGGGGCATGGTGGGGTGGCGCAGGGGGTGGGAGCTGGGGCAGGGGGTGGTGATCATTGCCCCCGGCCCCAAAGCAGAGATTCGGCTGCATCTGCGGCTGCTGGAGTGAACAGAGATTGGCAGAGAACTTCCTCTTCTGCTGCTGCCTGCCTGGGCATGTTTGAATAGGGAGCCTGGCCAGAGGGATGAAGATCATGTGCGGCTCTTGAGGTGAGTGGACGGAGGGATGTGGGTGCTGCACTTATGTGCATGCTGAAGATGATAGGAGATGGGGCGCAAGCATGGACACATGCACCCCTAAAAAATGGGGAGAGGCAAAAAGGCACAGTGCATCAGGCAATGGAACTCTCCCCCCCCCCCCGCCAAGCACTTTCAGTCAGTCTAGATTAAGCACCCAAAGTAAATGGGGAATAGGGTGGCATTCCCTTGAGCCAAAAATGGTTGCAACAGCTCATTTCACCATTTCTTTAATATAAAGAATCACCATTCTGTGAAAGATTGTTCAAAGTGTCATCGAGTCTTCAGCTCAAAGCAAAAACTTCATCATGGTTTAGCCTCCCCTTCCCTTTTCCCAGTGCTGGCAACAAGCATATTGCAAAATGGTTCTGAATTCACAGGGGTTCTTTATTTTTCTCCATGATACCAATCTCTGGTTTGTGTTCCTAATTTTCTGCATCCCTGCAACATGCTTACGTCTGTCACTTTGATTCTTAACTTCTGTCCGCTGTCTTTTATCAATTTCTTCAGCTTTCCCCTGGCTGTTTGGTAGACTGCTTATTCTTCTTATTCTGTTTGTGTCTCTCTGCTTGCCTGTTTCTTGCTCCAGGCTCTCTGCAGAAACCCATTCTTTCTTCTGCTTCTTGTTTCATTTTTTTTTCTTTTTCACTTACCCCAAAGATATGCATCCCTTAGCCAGCACTTAACTTGCAGTCCCATCTCCATTTGTGTCATCAACACCTTCTCACCTGCCAGAAAGGTTTAATAGACTAAAATAACAAACATGAATTTATTGTCACTTGGTATTTCCTTGTAACAGGTATAGGCTACCAGCTTTTAACAGCATACTTTACACTAGTGGTGCTGTTAACAGAGGCAGGAGTTTCAGACCACATGTGAGCATCTAATGGCCCCATCCTTATGCTGTGCAGGCAGAACACCTGTTCTGCCAATGCATGCTGTCGCAAAATCACTGTACAGGTCTTTACGACAGCACAAGCCCAGGCATGTTGGTGGGAAGACTGGAGCCTTCCTGCGTGTGCTGGCGGCCCATGGGATGCCCATGGAAGCACATATGTCCAGCACATGGGTGGGGGAGAGAATAGGAAGGGAAGGGAGGGGACAGGGGATGAGTGGATTGGACCCAGGACGGGTGGAATAAGTGGCACTGGTGCATGCTGCATCCAAACCCTATTTGTAAGCCTGATCTGCCTGCATGGATCAATGCAGACTATTGCCAGTGATATAGCTGGCGCACATCCATTGTGTCTCCTGGGGCTTACCCTGGAGACAAATCCCCATGAGCAGACCTCCAGCAGCTCCTCCCTTATCATTACATCATGGGATACAGCAGTTGCCACGCCAGATCTGCTGCATCGCCATGCATGGGTTTAGATAGAATTGGGCTGCATGTCTTGTCCCCAAAGAGCTGCTTGGGCATACCCTTTGAATCTTCCCTTGGAGTGGCAGATTCATACGGCTTACCACAAATCAGGAAAGTTTGAAAAGCAGTTTGCAATATGGCGGATGAAGCCATTGTCGAAATGGAAGAAGCCATTGATTCCACTGTGCTTGGCAAACATGCACAAGCAGCTCTTGGGATCCATCCAAGCCTCAGATCAACTCACTGGTTCTACACACTGATGACTGTTGTAGTTTAACCCTTACGTGTCCTATGTATGCCAAAGGCAGAAATCCCTGTGCTAAGCAAGGGAGTGGTATCATGCCTGAGCCCATCTGATCTGGGAAGCTTCCTAAGTCAAATGACCTGTCGTTTACATAACAGACCATTTTATAAATTCTCTGGTAGCATCCAGAGCTGATTGTCTGGAAGAACTCTGGAGGCTCCCGTTATTCCTTCTATTTTCTTATATGTTTTCGCTTATGACAAGGCAAAAAATGCTTCCTTCCTCCCAAAGCCCCAGTGTAAAATACCGTTATTATTAGAGCTGTAGTAAAAACAAACTGGCATAAAATGCTTTCTTTTAAATGCCGTTGCTGTTTTTGTTTTCCCTCTGAAGTGTTCTCCCTTAAAATTAAATTATATAGAGATATAAATTAAAATGTGCCTAGCATTGCAGACCTAGGTAATGCTGAATCCCGGCTCTGAATGAATATTGCTATGGAACAATTGGCTTCTGAATTGCAGCCTCAAGGGAGATCAACTCAGCCTCTGAAGATTATCAGTGGATCAATATCTCTGGGTAATTGATGAATTTAGGGGTTTATTGTTAACTGGCATGCATGTGTGCACCAGAGAAAAGGGGAGTGGGAAGAAGCAGGAGGGAATTAAGTCCATTTTCTCCATGGGACATGGAAATAGGAACAGAACACTTGCAATTTTTAAAAGTCAATCTTTCTTTCTTTTGCTCCCTGGGCAGTGCAACTATTATCTCCCCTTTACTAAAGGAAAGTTGAGAGGTTTAGGGATGTCCTTAATGGAACGATGAGATCAGCTTCTGATTGGGGCTCAGTTTATAAATAATATACCCTTCCAAGTTTTTTCTTTTATGTCCTTACTCAGATATCACACAGCCTCCTTTGCTTGAGGAGCCAGTGGGTAAGCTACAGTACTCGGTAAGTACTGCAGACACCGCAACGCGCCGTGTAAGCAGCCTCTCCCACTCACAGTCAGAGCCATTCCATGCAGTGATGGCAAAGTGCAGGAGATGCCTGTGCATTGCCATCGCTCCCTGGAAAGGATGAGTGAGTGGGAAGGTGAGTGGGAACGGCCTCTTACATGGCGGCTCTTGCAATACTTAGCGCGCCGCCCCCTTTAGCTACGCCACTGTGAGAAGCAAGTGATAACCTGGAATGAGTGACATGGCATGGCTTGCACCAGTGTGGACATAATGTTATAAGGCCAGCTGAGCACCCTGAGGGGGGATCCCTATTTACCAACATAGTGGCACTATATGTGGTACAGTCATTGTTTTTAATGGACTGCATCAATGATGTCTCGGTGCATGGAATTTGTTGTCTTTGTTCTCCCTAATAGGGGTGGTGGGTGAAGGGTTTGAGGTCAGGTTCTTCTTGGGTGGGGTCCCCATCAGCAAGGGATCTTTTGCACTGGAAGGGCTGTCATTGCCATTGTATGTGGCAGTGTGCCAGCATATCTCATGGATGCGATAGAATTGGATAGGATTTAGCAGAGGTGCTAAAGCAGGTTAAAACCATTCCAACATTCCGTCCAGGAGATGACTGGGTACTGCAGGATATCCGTTTGTGTGTGTGTGTGTGTGTATGTGTACTTTTCACTTAACGTGTGTGCCTTGAATGCTTTCAGCTGCTGCCCTAAGCACATTTATCAGGGAATCAATTCCATTATATTGGTTGGTGCTTACTTCTTATGTAAATATGTGTAGGATTCTGCTGCTCATGTAGAATTCCTGACCTGCTGCAGATTTTTGAAGATACGCACTCAGGATATTTCATTTCAAAAGGAACACACGGCAAAGAAAGATCCTTCACTCCAATTCACGTTGCCATGATTGGAAAAGTGTATCTTTCAAAGATTCATCTGGGAGGAGAAGGAGGAGGAGTACTGCTTCTGAATCTGTTTGATTTTCCTGTGAAAGAGACAGAAATTGAATGATGCACTTGAAACTCAATGCTTTTAGGAATTCACTTTTAATTAAAACCCCGTGTGTCTCTCAGGCAGAGTGGAATGCTATAAAACAGCTTCTTTGTCTAGTAAGTGGGGACCTGGCAGTTGAGATAAACTTCACCAAGGTACCCCTGTAAAGTATCCCCTCAGGTGAACCATTTCCCCTGCAGAGATTGTCCTGTGTGAGCAAATTCAAATTGGCCAGCATTTTTGTCTTCCTCAGAACATGTGTTTGGCGTGCTGTTAGCTTCCTACTGAGAAGTCTAGCTGAAGTTTAATTTTCCATTCCATCTATTTCTTCATTGCCTTTTTTTTTTTTTTTTTTTTGCCTTCCACTAAACATACCACCAGACTCTTGGAATACTTACGCAGACTGATACTCCCTCTAGTACAAATGTAGCTCCCTACAGAATATTAAGCAGAGCAGTAACCAAATGTTCCCAAGCCACTAAGAACCAGTGTTCTGGTGAATGCTATGATTAGTACCATATTGCTGACTTGGCTACGAAGCTTCATTACATCCAATCCTGAGCTATGAAAGGCAGGTGAAAGCATAATCTCACAGAGGTCAAAAGACGTTGGGACCATGTTCTAAGATGCACAACTGAGAGCTTCAATGCAGCAAGATATTTTATTGGCTGGCCACAAAGCCATTGAAGTAGAAAAAGAAAATTAGGTTTCTTAAAACCACCTTCAGACCACCTTTTGGATTTTATAAACTTGTAGTTGTGGTGGTTAAACTGGAACGAGAACTTCTTTGGGCTTGGCATTCAGCAGGAGTGAATGAAGCAGGCGGCTGGGCAGAGGTGGGACCCAGGTGCCAGGCAGTGGAGTGGGGTGCTGGAAGGGCCAGTGGGCGTGCATCAGTGAGGTGATGCACTCCTCATCCATGGTGCTCTGCGTGTTTCCTGGGTTTGTTGCGTGTGTGTGTGTGTGTGTGTGTGTGTGTGTGTGCGTGCGTGCGTGCGTGCAGTGCTCATCACTGGAAGCGGTATGCCACAAAGTGGGCCAACCCGCTCCTTCAGTTCCAAATTAGCTCAAAAATGGAGTCTTTCCAGAAGAGGAGGTGTGTCTGGTGTAGGTACACAGTGAATCGATAACATAGGAGGTAACATTTCTACATCACCATGTTATCTGGTCCTGGCTTAAAAAAATAAAAGGAAACTTTCCTGGGCATAGGGCCCCTGATGGGCTATGATAGGAGTGGCCAAACGTGCTTTGTAAGATGTAAGTGCCTTCATCTTCAGGAAATTTCAGATGTTTAAGAGCTGCAAGAAAGATCTCAGAGCACAATCCTAACTTGGGCATGAGTGGGCAGTTAGGAGGCAGCAGCAGCTTAGCTCAGGGCAAGGAAACAAATGTCCCCTTGCCCCACAGTAAGCCACAGGCAGCCCATTCCACCCCTCCCGCCTTCCCCACCATGCCCAGAAAAGCCCTGTGCTGGCCAAACTCAGCCAGTGCAGGAGCAGCTTACCGGCAGCCTCTGTGGGCATGACTGGGGTGACGCAAGTGCTTGTTGCGTTGGGCTTGGGCTGACACAAGGCACATGCATCAGCCCAAGGGGTGCCTTGGATTGTGCCCTGAGAAGCATTTAAATTCTTCAATATATTTACTCTCCATGAACATTAAATTTATGTTAATCCATAAATTCTCTGTCCTCGGTTTCAATTCGGTAAATAATTATAAAGCTTGAAAATTGGTTGTTTACCTTTTATATTGATTGCGATGTAAAAAGGAGTTCAGCCAACATATTTCTGCAAGCCACACATGTCAAAGAGCTGCATTTGGCTTCTGAGCTGCCCTTTGGTCACCCCTGGTCTATGAGCCTCCTCTATCCATGCCAGCTGTACAGCTGTCCAGTCCAAAGACAGAAAGGGGGTAGCGTAGTGCCAAAAAAAGGTAGACAGGATCTGATATACATGTTTTCCACCAGGATCCTCCCCCTCTGGCCCTTCCCTGCCCCTGCCCTCCCACTCCTCACCTCAGAATGCCCCTGAACTTCCCCTCCCCACCCAGCCACCAGACTAGCCAAACTTATTTTATGAGTTCTATAAAAGACAACTGACCACCTGACCAACTATGAACATGTTACTAACATTACTATTATTGTGATTATGAAGGATTTTTTTTTAAAAAGAACTACCCTGAAAATAGACTGCTAATTTTCATTTTCAACTTGAATATACTCAAGAGTTGTTCTTTAAACCTTGTTGTGAATGTTACCCATCCCCAGCCTTTTTAATCTGTTTGGCCTCCTGTCCTGTCATCCCTAATGTGTTTATAAACACAGAAAGTTTGTGACTAATTAGAAAGGGAAGCCAGTTACATGCAACAAATGGCATTCTTGATGCCCAGTTGAAATTTTCACAGTTATAGCCACATGAGGCAAAGGCTCTAAATGTAAGGGACTTCTATCATGAACGGCAATCCCTTTAAGAATCAAGGAAGGACAGCAAAACAAGTGACTTCCTTTGTTTTTATGTGCTATTTTTACATGACAAGATCTATTTTCTGTAATTAGCCTACTCTTAGTTGAAGTGATAACTGCATGCTGACACATGTCATGACAAAAATAGCAGGAGAGCAATCAAGGAAATCGTGATAAAGGTACATGTAATCCAAAGCTGAAAGGAAAACTATTGAAAAAGAGAACTGTTGAAAAAAAAACAATAACCTACATTGATACAAGGCTATTCAAGAGCTGTAGAATTGATACCCATTCCTCCTGTAAAATGCTATCTATTAAAAAGAAATGCATCTTAATTTAGAAAACAAAATAGGAAGAGCCCAATTCCACAACCATCACCTGCTAGTTCAGTTTAGAGATGTGAAGGCCTGGAAAAATTCAGAAAAAAACCAACACTTTTTTTCCATTTTTTTCCTGAAGCCTTCCCCCCCCCAAAAAAAAAAATTGGAAAAATTGAAAAAAACACGTGATTATGGAATGTTTTATTTTAACATGATGAATAAAATATTTTAAGACAAGGTATTCAAATATTTTCCAAATACTTTCTAAAAAATATGTATGGTATCAGATTATTCTAATTTCTGTGCACTGAGGACAAGCAAGTCCTAGGTTACAAACTGAACTCTCCAATGCAAGAACAAGATGCATTTCTCCCTTTAGGAGGTGCTGCTATTGTCACAAGAAAAGAAAAAGGTTTCAGTTTTGCTTTTGCATGTAGGTGGGTATGTTTGGTTCTGTCCTGTCCTCTTTGCTAAGCCTTAAAGCATTTTAAGGAAATACAGAGCAACAAAAAGGATCTGAAAGTCAAACAATCAATCAATCCAAAAGTATTTATATACCGCTTTTCAACATGAAGTTCCCAAAGCAGTTTACAGGCAAATAATAATAAAGTTAAATGGTTCCCTGTCCCAAAGGGCTCACAATCTAAAAAAAGACACTGTGCTGGGGTGAGGAGGGACAATTACTCTCCCCCTGCTAAACGTAAGAGGAGAACCACTTGAAAAAGTGCCTCTTGCCCAGGCAAACCTTCAGTTTTTAGAAGTCCATAATAACTGTGATAATGACAGACGCAACAGAGTAACTGCAGAAGCAGAGACTGAAATTGATACTGATAATTACAGCTCAGAAAATGATTCTGATTTAATTTCATGCCCATGCATTGAAACTTAGTCCCACTCCCTTCTATACACTTCCCCCCTCTTCAATTCTTTTGATGTAGGAGGAAATCAAGCCAATACAGTGATTTCTCCAGGCCCCTGTGCCTTTAAGCTTAGGGGCCGTCAATTTGAGGTTTCGTTTCCCTGATGTGCATTCCTATCCTGTTTGCATCCTAAGAATCAATGCTGTTCCCAGCCCAACTTCCCTGATCCCGGCCGGTCTGGTCTTCCCTTACTGTGGCTTACCAAGGAACCGTTGATTGAAAGGAATGCCAGCAGGACTTCGTTGTTGCAGGAAGAGAAATACATTTTACTCATGTGTAAGACATTAGCAAAATGGACACAAGATGCAGCATGCTTCCAAGGAGATTACAGAACTTGTGTAAATTGTACATCTGGGTTTGGTCAGTTTTACAGTTGAATATGCAAAATGTGGAATTGACAACAGCAAATAAAAACATTTGCCAAATGTTATTGGCCATTTTGGATGTGAGCCATCTGACTGGTGGGTTTTTAGGTTTTTGCTCCCCTCCCCTCTTTGTGTGACCTTAACGAAAGGGTTAGGGGCACGATTACAAAGTCTAGTCAGATGCAAACATAGGTAACAATTAAGTTTGACACATTTAAACACAAAAGCAGGAGGCAACACTCAGACAGATTTAGCCACAATGCTGGAGACACAATCAAGATAGTAAGTACTTTCAGGAAGAGGGCTTGCACTTGAATAGTGATAAGATATTCTGATGGGGGAAAATTCTTGGCTTTTGGGCAGATAAGGACTTGATTGAATTTCAGGAAGGACTTGTCATTGCATAAACCTTTTGTCAGGGACCAGATTTGCATTTCTTTAAGACTGGGGGGAAAAGGTGCTTACAGATGTCTGGCACCAATTCTACACTCTCAGGATGAGATCCAAAATGGAGTCAGGTCTCCACATGTTTTTGGGACAGGGAGGATGTCCACAACCTTCCCCTCCTTCCATGACATCCTGGTCTGACCTTCCCCTTTCCAGGTCCTGCATTATGTGCATCTGACCATTGCAATGCAAGTGTTCCCTGGAAGGCCAAATTACAGAGCCAGGCTAAGGAGGTTCTTAACAGTCGCTCTTGCCAAGAAGTGTTTTTCCCACCAGAGTTGCTGCTTCTATTGTTGCCAAAACCTCTATTGTTTTACTCTGGTTACTGCGCTACCAATGGTTCAGGCTTGCACTGTTGGAGGAAAAGGAGCTTAGTGGTTTCAGCATGGCTGGAGAGCCAGGAAAAAGGCAGAGTGGTTGCAGACATGGCTGGGGCAGAGCACGGCCAGCCAGGAAAAGCCTAACAAAGTCTGAGAGAATCCTGGGGGGGGGGACACCTCCCACATCACTTTTAATGAGAATTGATTTTTTTAAAAAAAATTATTTAATACTGTGGAGAGGAAATATGAATAATAGTTACTTCTGGATTTTTAAAAATTGTTTTGTGGAGGTTTTTGTCTGTTCTACATAAACTAGTACAGGAGGTTGTTGATCCATTTGCTACAATTACAAATAAATATAAAAAGGTAAATTCTGTTTGGATACACTATATTTTTAATATGCCAGTTGTGATAACTTTATGCCAAGTCAAATTGTCCATAGTCATACTTTATGTTCCTAAAGTAACAGAATGCCTTTCAATCTGGAAAAGAAAGAAAAAAGTGCTAATGTAGCATTTTTTCCAATTTTTCTGAAAATTACTGTGTTTTTTTTCCCGAGCTTCAAAATTTCTGGAAATTTTACATCACTGGTGGGCCACAGAGCCATAGTTTGAGAACAGCTGCCTTAAGCGCACAAAATTGACTGATGTAAAGCTGTATCATGTTTCAAATCCCTATGAAATATATACATTCTTTGGGGAGACATGGATTCATGCTATGATCTGGTTTTTTGGCTTAAAATCACCCAATTGGAAAGCACAGTACAAGCCTCTGAGGACTATAGAAATACTTTATGATCTACAGTTGACTTCCAATTGCAGCATGTTTCCCATTGGGAAGCCTTTTTGATCTGAAATCCAGAACTGGCACACTTTAGGAGTGAACCTGTTCTGTAGGATTTCCCACAGAGATGCACGAATCAGCACAGCCAGTTACATCTTTGTTTTTCACTGGCACCACTGATAATATTCTCAGACCTGTCACTTGTGTTATATGCAAGAGCTTCAGTAGCTTAGGGTGCAATCCTAACCTGGAGCTAGGATGGTACAAGTTTCTTGTGCAAGCCCAAGAGTGTCACAAATGCACCGTAAAGCATGTCTGGACTACTCTTGGAGTCAGGGCAGAGTGTGTTCATCTATGAGCTGGCCTCCCCGACTCCAAAAGTGGTGCAAACACACTTTACACTCCTAGGCTGACACTCCTAGGCCTGCACAAAGAACTTGTGCTGACCTAACTCCTGGTTAAGATTGTGCCTTTAATGGCAAAGAGACTGAGGGCGCAATCCTAACTTGGAGTTAGCCGGCACAGTTAGGCCAGCAAAGTTTGGTTGGCACAAGGGACACTGTAAAGTACGTTTGGACCACATTTGGAGTCAGAGAGGCCAACACACAGACGTGCACAATCCTCCCTAACTCTGAGAGTGGTCCAAATGCGCTTAATGGTGGCCCTTGTGCAAGCCTAACTCCAGGTTAAGATTGTGCTCTGGGCCAGGAGTTTGGAAGACCCTGGCTTGACTTTTCTTCTGTCAGTATACAGTCATAATTACAGAGGAGTTTCTAAATGTGAGGGACACGCACACACAAATGCTAATCCACTCACCGGCAATATGAATTGGTATAGTCCAGAATTGCCGCTTTAATATACCATCTCATTCTGTGTAAATATTTTTTAATTCTAAATTTATATGCCACTGTCAGGAAATCAGCTAAAGGCTGACCAGGGTAATAATACTTAGTAGTTATTGTTCACTGCTCCCCTCCCTGGTCTCCAGTTCCTGGGTTTACTGGGTAACCTGGGGTTAGGCTGGCACAGTTAGGCCAGCACAAGGGACACCGTAAAGTATGTTTGGACCACTCTCAGAGTCAGAGAGGCCAGCACACAGGCATGTGCCATCCTCCCTGACTCCAAGAATGGGCAAGACGTGTTTTATGGTGGCCCTTGTGCTGGCCAAACTTTGCTGGTCTAACTCCAGGTTAGGATTGCCCTCTCAGCCAGATCCTCCTGATCGGACCTGCATTTTTTACCTGTGTTTGTGGCACTTCTGGTTTACAGCAAGCATTTTGCATTTTAGTTAGATATTCTTAAAACATGCTAAAAGGGAAGTATGTTAATTGAGAGATCACCCTGTCTTTTGGCAGGGCATTTGGATCACAATCTGGTGTTCTTTTTCAGGGAGGGAAATCTTCAATTACGGAAACATTTTTCCTGCTAGGTTTATGCTTTGTGCCTCTTTTTTCTCCCCCGTTATGCCTGGGACTTGTGTTCAAGGCACCTGCTGGGTGTTCTTTGTTCCCCCCCCCCATTGAAAGACAATATCAGAACCCTTTTTATTAAAGCCGCATCATATATATGGCTGTACCTGGTCCTCTAGAGGTCCTTTCCAAGCAGTTCTCTATTCTAATCAGTCGTTGCTGGATGCCAAAAGTATATATTAAATTGTCATTATGACACCTAGGAGAGTGAAGCTTAAGCTAACATCCTCAGGTCAAGAAGTAATTTGAGTTAGCAGAAGTAAGCTGCAGCTCTGAATTTGTCATGGCGCTTTCAACCTGTTACAGCTAATTAAGGTTTGGCTGCTCTCCAGTGAGCATCTTGCTGCAATTGTTCTTTTCCTTTCTAATAAAGAGTTGACTCTTCCATTATGACTTCAGAGTTGTAGGGCCATGGTCTCTATCCAATGTTTAACAAGGGCAAAACTGAGTAAGGGTAGGAAGAAATGCCATCAACAATAGCCCTAGCGCACAACTCACTTCAATATAAGCAATGGCAAAATGTTTGGATTTTTTTTTAAACTTCCTTTTCTCAACAAGTGGCTTCATAAAACTGGATTTTGGGTTTTTCCTGATTGATTCACATTAAATGACATCACACAGAGTTGCTGGGAAACGTGCCTTTCATTTTATCTTATTAAAGGAGGCTTTGAGTTGGGGAGAAGGTTATGGCTATGTATTGCTTAATGCAGTGGTGAAATTCAGCCAGTTCTCACTAGTTCTGCAGAACTGGTTGTTAATTTTAGGTTGGGAGAGGGAAGAAAGGCAGCGGCCACCCTGAAGGCTGCCCTGAAGGACATAGAACCGGTTGTTAATTTATTTGAATCCCACCACTGGCTTAATGGCTCTACAAAATTTTGTGCTGGTGTTGCCGTGCCATTTCTACTTGGCATTTTCAAATGGCTCTTCTTGTGTTACTGTTATTATGAGTGTTATCAATCAATCAATCAAACAGTATTTATATACCACTTTTCAACAAGTTCACAAAGTGGTTTACAGGCAATACATAAAATAAAGTTAAATGGCAACCTGTACCAAAATGGCTCACAATCTATAAAAAAAATGCAGAACTCCACCATCAACAGCCCCTAGAAAAGACACTGTGCTGGGGTGAAGAGGAACAATTACTTTCCCTCTGCTAAATATAAGAGGAACACTGCTTGAAAAAGTGCCTCTTGCCCAGTTAGCAGGGTATGCTGCTTCCTTTTCATACATTGGAAGTCACTTGTTGCTACAGATTTTGGCAAAAAGTTGGATGACATATTTTTGAATAATATTGAGTTGTCTATTTTGAAATCTAATGCTACCAAGGTCTAACTTGCCTAAGTGCAGGTATTGTTCACTGTGATTGAGTGTGCAATCCTAACCAAATTTCCAGCACCAGGGTAAGGGCAATGCAGCTCTGTGATAAGAGAATAAACGTTCCCTTACGTCCAAGAAGCCTCTGTGACTATTGCATCACTGTAGGAAACAGCACATGCCCCACTGGCACAGCTATGTCAGTGCTGGAAAATTGCACCCTGACTCACATAATTGAGAGGATGGTGTGAAACTAGTTTGCAGTCTATAGCACGGAAAGCAAACAAAACAGGGTACAGCCAAGAAACAATCCAGGTCAAGATTCATTGAGGTTCATCTCTATAGTCTCTCTTCATTGCTTGAAGTCAGATGTGGAACGAGAGAAGTAATAGTACTGTGACTCCAAGGATGTACAGAAGTCTCCTCACCTCTGAATCATCATAGCAACCCTCTTATATTTGAGATTTGTGTGTGGGGGGGGGATTTTCCAAATCTGAAGGTCTGACTTCCAGGCAAGATGGAATCTTTCCAGTTTTCTACATCATTTCTCACTGGAGATTACCAAATTAATTAAAAAAAAAAATCAGCATGTGAAATTCTATGACTTACCACGGTTATTTTTATATACACATGCAAATGAATTATAGAGGATATTTCTCAAATTGTTTTAGGACTACTGGAGCTTGTACTATACAATTCCCCTTTCTTGTCATTGCCCACTTTCAGAAGGTTGTATCAGCTCAATTGTTCTTATTGTGGATCTTATTAAAACAACAGACTTTAAAGCACTTATTCTAGAGTGTTCCCATTGGCTTCAGTGAAACTTCATTCTGATAAATCCATTTGAGGCTTGAAGTAAAAAAAAAAGCAAATGAAAGGACCCCATGGATTGGATTATTCCTAGGAATCAATATCGGGTGTTTATGTGTATTTGTGCCCTGGAATGGATCCCCTGCAGATACTGAGGACAGGGTATAAATCCTTATTATTATTATTATTATTATTATTATTATTATTATTATTATTATTATTATTATTATTATTAATCATATCAATCAATAGTATTTTTATACCACTTTTCAACACAAGTTCACAAAGCAGTTTACAGGCAAATAATAATAATGAAGTTGAATGGCTCCCTATCCCAAAAGGGCTCACAATCTAAAAAAAAAAAATGCAGATCACCACCAGCAACAGCCACTAGAAAGACACTGTGCAGGGGTGAACAGGGACAATTACTCTCCCCCTGCTCAATGTCAGAGGAGCACCACTTGAAAAAGTGCCTCTTGTCCAGTTAGCAGGGGTTATCATCATCATCATCATCATCATCTTGTACTAAGCACAAGAAAAGTTAAATTGAATAAAAAATCCAGCCACACACTTAGAGCTTGTATCAGGCTGGAAGAATTAACTGATTACAGTTTAGCACCATAATCTTGTACTCAGAGGCGGAGGAAGGGTATAGCCCGGGGTGGCGTGAGCGATGGGCGCCGGGAAGCAGCGGGGCGGCGGGGCACCATTGTGCGGAGTCCGCGGATGAACCCATGCACTGTTTGGCCCTCCCTCCCTCCCTCCCCTCCGTTTTGCTCCAAAATGGAGCTATTCCAGGCGCAAAGAGGCGTGGCTGGATGACGCACGGGGCGGGGCAATGTGCTGGGGGTGCGGTTTCATCGCCCTGCCATGGGTGCACTCGGGCCTCCATTCCTCCCTGCTTGTACTACCCTCCCCCCACCAAGGATTAAAAAATCAGCTTTTGGAAGTGGGAGTTTTGGCAGATAAACAGGCTGCTTTTCATTAAACCAGTCACTATGGAAAAGAGGCATAGAACTTCATGTCATATCTAGTTGACCTGAAAGCTTAACTAAAAACCTTAAACGACAAGGCTATGAAATAACAATAACATTCACAAATAATGTTAGCAAAGGAAAATATCACACTTTTTCAAGAAAAAAAAATGGGAAAGGGAGTTTTGCTATTATAGTGGGACTGTGGATTTGGTGAAGAAATCAGATTGTTTTGAAGCTGAACTGCTTAATGAGATAAACTGTGTGGATTGAATTCTGTGGGGAAGCGACAGTAGCATAATTTTGTGAGGGAATATTTTGTTGTCATTACCCAGACCAGAATTAGTTTCAGACGGTGTTGGGTTGCCAAGACAACGGAGGTTTTCCCAGTTTATTTGTTGCCCGCTGTCAGAAAAATACATTTTGGAGCTCAGTCCTATGAGGAAGCCCGCCACATTTGCAGAGTTCAAACTGCAAGTGTTTGCCACATCAGCTCGAGGATGAAGTTAATGGAATTCATACATCTGCCTGAAACATTAAGTATATTGGGAATAATTCACAATTCCCCCAATATTGTAGATATTCCATCAACATGTAGATACTTCCATCAACACCTGAACAAACATTTTTTTTCTGGAGTGAGGGAAGGTACTGAGGCAACCTTTTATGTCGGCGTGAGCTGCATGCTTTAGTGTGGGGTGGGTGATCAGAAATCCAGTTGGAGAAAAGCTTACCTCTAGGTAGCCCTTCTGGCTACATTTGGGTCTCCTCAGTACCATACCAGCTATTTTGCTGGCATTTGTCCAAGTTGAGGCTGGGTGAGTTAAAAATGGTGAATAGAATCTGGTGTGTACCTTTAGCGTTGAGATCTGCATCCTCCAGCTTGATCCCTGCCCTCTCCCCTTCCAGAATGACCCCAAACCCCCCCCTCCCTGCCCAGTCAGCAAAGTAATGATACTGGTGGAGCCTCCAGGAGCCATTGACATAGGTGCCACACCTCTGGCCATTTGTGCAACTGCATTCCAGCTTTTGCACTGCTACAAAGAGCCTTGTGCTGCTGAGCATACATTCTGCCAGAACAAGGATTAGAACAAGGCTCAGATGTTGGTCTGTAAAAAGGGCTTCCAAATGCCAACAAATGTAACCAAATATAGTTGCTGCCAAAGCCATTCATTCAAAAGTTGACAAACTTAAGAGGTTCTCAATCTACTAAGTAATTAAATGGTAAAGGGGCATATATTCTCCCAATGTTTTAGTATAAGTATTTAAGCTACAATATAGGCACAAAGTGGCCAATTCTGCTGTCCTGCAGTTAAATTCCATGAACTAGGCAGATAATTCAAGAGAACATAAGCAACAATAAAGGTCAGTTTTTGTTGTAATACAGAGTTAATACACCTAATAACCTCCCCCCCCCAAAAAAAATAAAAAATAAAAAATTGTATCACGATACAAGACTGCTATACAAAACCACATCACCTTTGTTTTACAAAAGTTGTTTTTCCAGACTCAGAACTCCAGGAAAGTGGCTATGATCACAAGACACCAAATATGCTATTCCACCAGGTTTTGGAGTTGGAAAGCTTCATCTGAATTAGGAAGATATAAATAATCCATTTGAATTTAAGGAGGGAACAAGGGTCCATTCACATTTGGAGCATTGAACTCCATGGATCAATTCGGGGGGGGGGGGTTATTACATAGTTCAATTAAAAGTATGGCTTTCCTGGCCTTTGGATTTGTAGCCTCTTGTTATGAGGATTGGGCCCTACAGAATTGGGCCTTAAGTCTTGTAAGTAGCCACATTGCTGTTCTAGCCATTGCTGGTCTGATGGTAACACTTTACCGCCCACGCTGTTCCAGTCCCAGAGTTTACTGCCTGGAGGCGGCAATGCAGGACTGGCGGGCAGTGACTTCACGAGTCCCCAGGGTTGTGCGGCCCCCTGGCAGGTGGGGAGGGTGGAACTGGGCAGGGGAGGGGAGGTGTGTAGGTAGGAATGGTGGCGAACTTTGTTGCTGGATCCAAACCCTTGTGTGGGGCTGTGCGGCCTGATGTGGAGGCCTCTCATCTGCGCCGGCTAAATAGCTGGCGCAGACGCAAGGAGACCCATTGGCAGGTCTCCAGGCTTACTTGAGGGAAGGGGGCAAACATCCCCTCCTGAGGTGCCTCCGGAGGCTTCCTGGCTGCACGATATGCACCGGTAGCCATTTGGTTACCACTGCACCCGCGGTGACCAGGCAGCTCAGGACTGGGCTTCCCTTCTCTAGGAAGGCACCTCACACCACGTACACATATTTGAATATGTACATCTCCTACACACCTTGAGTTAAAATGGAATAAACAGAAATAAAATACTGACTGGAGGAATGAAGTGGCTGCAAACAGCCATGAAAACATTCGGGGAAATATCTATTTTGAGCGTGTAAGAGGCACTTCACACACTCTGAAAATGCCCACGTTGCCCTGAATTTTTTCACTGGTATTTTGACACATTCCTAATGCAGTACAATCCTTATCTATATATATAAAAACGGACGTGGGTGTGTGTGTGGGTATGTATGTGTGTGGGTATCTATGTGGGTATGTATGCGTGTGGCTGGGTTTGTATGTTCTGCATAGGCTTCTCAACGCTGGCACCGAGCCGCCCGAAACTTGGCACACACGTACCTTGCGGCCTGGCAAAAAACACTGCGGGGGTCAGACCCTCCTACAGCCCCCCGTTTTTCGGGGAGGGGGCCCAGATCATCAGGAACCAAGGGGATTGCATTGGACTAGAGGTCTGCTGCCACCCTGTGGTCACAAGCGATTCTGCAGGTTATGTGATACACAGGGACTAATCCAAAACGAAAGTGAAACTGCGTTCCACTGCCTGCGTTGCCCAGGCTGGAAAGCGCATGATCCAGAGAGTTCCAGCACCCAGTCGAATCTGAGAGGGACCTATTTCCAGAGGGCTAACTGCCCTACCACAGGACCTGCAGACATTGTTCAGTGAGTGTGACAATTTCATTACGCTCCTTTGCTTGATTCTGTCCCTGTATTCATTCCTTCTCCTAACAGAAGCTGGGGATACTTTGTCCCCCGGGCAACGCCGGGTAACAAAAGGCTAGTATTCAAATAAAGATTGACCTTTTTTTCCAGAATGGCATAGAGTGGCTCTCCAGAATTTGAAAAAGAAGAGCAATACAGTGACTTTCTGATATAAAAGCATTGATTGTCTTTTCTTTACACATGAAACTGTGAGCAAAAAATATTTCTCATACTCTAACCTTTGGTGGTACCCCGAGAATGTTGCCCCTGGGACAGGAAAGTCCAGCCCTTTGGAGATGCACCCCCTTTTAGGTTGCTGGCGCAGATCTGTTAGCATAAGGGGCCATGTCAGGCCTGGGGTTAGGGTTCTAGATTTAGCATATGTGAGGGCTGCCAAGCTCCGCCCCATCCTGATCTGCCCCTATTGCTACCATGACTAGGCCAATGGCTGGAGGCCTTTACACCACTGGCAGCGTTCCACAGACCTATGTCACAGTGGACCACATGGACCACATGGTCTTCCAGCATACTACTAGGATTGGGCCATTAATGTCTCAAAGGTCATCTGGTTTCCTCAGCCTGAAGTATCAACTAGAGGTTTACTCGGGCTGGATGATCTGGAAGTTTTTTTCCAGATATAAAAGTAGAGTTTGGCACACATGAGGCTGCCTTAGAGGAAAAACACAGATTGTGGTTTCTTCTTGAACAACAGGACCACAAAGAAAGCGGCTTTTCTGATATCCTGAGAACCGGCAGCAGAGAACACAATGGCTCAGCTTCACAAATTAGGCGCGCAGAGAAAACTGGACATAGCTGATACTTTTAAAATGAAAACAAAGGGGACTTCATTAAGGGGGAAAATTGAGTCCAAAATAGGTTTAAACATACAATATGGAATTTATAAGCCGTAAATATGGGAAAGAGTTTCACATGAAAGGGAACACAGGGTGAAGCTGGGTGCAAAGGGTATAAGAACGGTGTACACAAAAGCAAATTGAGTGCTTTTTCATTTTCTCCCATTCTTAGGCAATTTTTGTTTTTAAGCTTGGCACTTCTCTGGTCCCTCTGAGATCATGGACACACTTTTATTTTCCCTTTTAATAAATCCTTTATGGATTTATTTTATTCATAGATTTTTCTGTTTCCTGCTTCTGCCCTAACTGGTTTTTCTTTTCCTATAAGATTCATTTTTCTCATCAAGAGCCATAGCCATGGCCTCATTTTGGGGTTATTTTTGTGGATTAAAAATAGTTTTTCGGAAGGATCTTTTTCCATCATCACCAATCAGTCTTGAGAGATTCAAGGAACTGTGCTGGCTGATTATTTTCCTTTAACTTTATGGGGGTGGCATATTGAATTAAGTTAGGGAACTTCTAATGCAGTCCTGGACAAGATCGCTCAGGGAAGAATCTCATTGTATTCAGTAGGGTTCTGTTCTGGAGAATGTTTTTGGAACTGTAGACTGAAACGAATCTTACAAGCTTTTGGCTTTAAGGCAGGAAGAACTTAGGTGGGCTTTTTCAAAATATAGTCAATCCTCTTTATATGTGACCTCGCCTATCTGCAAGGGTAGAATTGCTACTTTCCTCATTATCTGCGCCTCTATCCTCATTATCCATGATGCAAAGACCTTCTGAAGGCTGAAGGGACCTTCAGAATGGCACCTGCAACCAGTGCTGACCCCTTTAAAAATGGCCGGCAGAAGCATTTGTGATGGACTTCCTTCCATCCCAGACCATACAGAATACATTACAATATCATATGCACAACCTAAATGCCCTGGCATCACTGGAGTTTATTTATGTTTTTTAATATATAACAATAAAGCTCACCCAACAAATCAGTAACTGGCAAAAACCCAGAGGACAACTTGATGACATTCATACAATTTGAGTTCTAATATTAGTTCTGATAAATGGATATGAAAACTGAATTATACTTATTGGTTTCCTGCCATGTCATAACAATACCTCATTGGCTCCTGGAACAATCAGCCTCATTGATCAGTTTTGAGTTAAAGAAATCTACATTTTGTTACAGAATGCAGTTTTTATTTTTCTGGTTTTTTGGCTATAGCTTTTGATAGAATATGGATATTTCAACATGGTTTGTTTCATTGAATTCTGCATGAAATTATGCATTGAATTATACCGTATCGTATACCTTTATTGGCATTCATTGAAATATACATACCTGTATTTCTCAAACTGTGGGTCACAATCTGACATCAGGTGAGTCTCAGAAAGCTGGGATCAGCCATCTTGGAAGCAGCAGGCCTGACTCTTGCTGTATTCTTTTTGTGAGGGTTAACAGTTTGAATTTTCAAGTTAGGGGTTTTTTTTAAAAAAAAATGTTTTTAGTTCAGTGCGTATACATTACATTCTGTCCTAACCTTACTTTCTGTCAGGGATGTTTCATGGTTGTGCAATTGCTGCAGTCCAAGAACGCCAGATGCATTCCAGGAGTGCCATTTTATTATGTCACACTGACAGCACTTCCTGCTTGATGATGTAACTTCTGGCTATGACATCACTTCCAGATTAATGACATCATTTCAGGTGCATCCCCACATGAGTGCCATTCTAAAAAACGGGTCCTGGTCTAAAGCATTTGAGAAACACTGATATATACCATGATGGTATTCAAAAATACCAATATTTTACCATTTTGGGCAGTAGTGGTGTAAACCCCCCTCCCGAGTACGTCACCGGGTACAGCCCACACCCCGTAGTGATGCCACTGGCCTGATGCTGTGTGAACTGACACCAGTCCTGTACCTTTCTGACATCACACACAACTCCATCCCCTCATATGGGAAGAATGCCAAAGTGCATCATTGAATAGGTCCCCAGCTCTCTCGTAAGCTGACATTTTGGCTCAAAAGAAAAAAAACTCCTTCTTACTCCTTCTGACTGGTCCCAGATCTTTCATGATCTACAGATCAAAGCCATTCTTTTCTGACTCCTATCACAGACCAAAATAAAAAGTTTGCCAATCTAATGCTGAAGAAGAAGAAAAAGAGAAAAAAAGTTTTTTTTTGTGAGATACAAAAGGAAATGTGCTCACAAAAAGCCTATAATATCAGGTAACTGCAAATGATAGACAATTTACATCAAGGGAAAAGTGGCTTGAATGAAAACACAAGCCTGTAAATAGGACTGGTTGGAATACATGGACTGTGGTGCTGAATGGCCAAAGGCACAGATGAAAAGATTTGTGTATGGGGAATGTCATGGGGAAAAGCCACATTTGATGTAAATCACAGCCCTTGCTCCAATCTGAGTATGGGCATTAAACAAATAGAAGAATTCTTCTGTGAATATATTCCTGGATCAAGGCGGGGGGGACGACGACAGGGGACGGGGACTAATGGCTCCCCTCTCCAATCCAGCAGCCTTTAAAAAGGCAAAAATCCTGGCAATTAGTTGTGTGTGATGGCATATGGGATGGATTCAGCTCATCTCCCCATTCCAGGAGCGCTCCTTCTCTGGCGCCAAGCTCAGCAAAGCACAATTTGATTTTAAAGAAGGGAGCTGTGTGTAAGCACTGGCTGCTTCATGCACATTCTGTGAGACTGGAGCGCAAATATTTAGGGTCACACCTTTATGGCATGATTGGAGGTACTTTTCCATTTCTCTTGTGCTGCGGATTCTTGTTTTTCAGCATCCAAATTTCAGTAAAAGAACCAGGCTCCGGCTCCTAATAAATAGTAATGTTGCCTTGTGTTGTTTGTTGCATAATTCATCGCTCATGTCTGTGTTCTCATTGTCTGGTCTCCTTTCATGCTAATTTCTCTAAAGGCTGGATTCATCAAAAGGAATAACCAGGAGATATTTTTCATTTTAACAAATACAAATGGCACCCTGATGCTCTCCGATCTATTTTTAAAATGCACAAAATAGTGCTTGGAATAATGACCAGATTCTGCATTTGCGATAAATTAAAGTAAAAGCAATTGCATTTCATAAATACAGGAGAAAGATAAAAGCTATTAGAGCATCCATTTGATACTGTGAAAGTACTGGAGATAACTTTCAATAAAGGACATATCGCACACTTCAGCAAATATTTGGTTTTCCTCTAAGGCCTCATATACATAGTCATTTTGACTAAAAAAAACACATTGTAAACTTTTTTGTTGAAAAGCTGTATATAAATATTTGTAGTAGTAGTAGTAGTAGTAGTAATTTCTTGGAACAGTTACAATACTATAGAGAAAGCCTAACTGCCCCCCACCCCGGCCGATGCAAGCCACTTGCATCAGCGGAGCACTGTCATGAATGTGCTGTAAAGCACATTTGCACCAGTGCTTCTGGTACAGTGCCGCCGCAGGCACTTGCATCTCTGCCACAGCGCCGGACGAAGCCCCTACTAAGCCGCTCCTGTGACAGCTGAGTTCAGCTGGTGCAGGCACTATTCCGGGCAAGGGGACAGGGGCAGGAGGGGTGAGGGGAGGGCATTCCAACAGGTGGGGCAGACTGGGGAGGAGGATGGAGCCTGGATGTGGCCACTAGACTGCATCCAACCCCCGTCCCTGGCCTACATGGCCCTGATTTAGGATGCTTGGTATGCTTGGACTTGCCCCTGCTATACAGAAGGCGCAGATCTGAGCAGGACCTACTCCAGGGTAAGGGGGCAAATGTGCCCCTGCCCCGTGGAGACTCCAGCCTGCTCCCAACCTTCATTGGATACAGCACAGGCCAGTCGGCCTGCCTGTTCCAGTGCAGGTTAGGATTGCGCCTGTAGTGGTGTCTCACAAGCATTATTAACAGCATGAGCCATGTCTACCCATGTCTACTCAGAATTAAGTCTCATTGGAACTTTTAGGTAAGTGTGTATAGATTGCAGCCTAAGGCTGTACTGAACATAGGATTGTGCTGTAGGTCATGCTAGTATTGTTGACACGAACAGCCACCACAAATATGTTTAGCAGTAGTTACAATATAGCAGTGGTTACAAGGGATTATAGACGAGTGTTTACAGTGTATACGCTATATACTGTATATAGCTGTATACAGGAGAGCGATTTCCAATAGCAAAGGTGCTCTTATGCACTGTCAGTGATAATCACTATTCACATTTATTTATTTATTTATTTATTTATTTATTTATAGATTGCCATGCATGGCACTTTGCAATAGAAGACCGATCCCTGTCTGGAGAAACTCACTGACTAGAGAGATACGGAGGATGACACAGAGAGGGGGGCCAGACTAAATGGAGGAAGAATATACAATTTTTGTATGTGCTTCATTGCTGTATAGTTAATGGACTAGGAACTTTTCCAGTTCATGGAAAAAATGGTTAGCAGCATACTTCAAGTCAACTGCTACTGGAATTGACCTATTAAGGTAGTGTGCCTGATCTGTGATAAAATGCAACCAACTACTGTAGCGCTCCTTTACAGCTGTCATGGTGCCATGTCAGGGTGAACCAAGGCACATTCTGTTTCCATCTTCCAACATCAGCTGCAGCCTACATTCCACTACTTCCTGCTGTCCATAGAAGACTCTCTCCTATGGCACTGGTGTCCTAGGGCAGATGCTGAGGGTTCACCAGAACAGAAATAAGAATGGGAGAAATGAAGGTTGGATACCTTGCATGCAAAACATTGATCCAATAAGGAAAATCTGAAGCCCATCAGGAGTGGAACTGTTTTTTGTGTTTGCGTTTCTGTTGCAACTTCTCTCTCCCTTTAAACTTCTACTGGCCTAGCTATCAGACTCCTCCATTTTCTTTGTCTGTTTTCCCTGTTTTGGACAATCTTTGGTGGTATTTTATATTTTTTGTAGGTGCCTGACATGTTTAGCCATTTAAATGCTTTTCTGGAGCCTTAAACAACAGGGGCATTCCATTAGTTTCTTTTAATCTTTAAAAAAGGGGGGGAATGGCTTTGTGATTGCCACAAGGACCAACCAATCAACACTCTCCACAGCCAAATGGAAAGGTGACATTAATTAATTAATTAATTAATTATAGTTTTTAATTATTAAAAACTATATAGTTTTATAGTTATAAAACTATTATAAAAACTATTATAAAAACTATTATAGTTTTTAATTATTAATTATAGTTAATTAATTTTGCCACGGGTGTGTCAAAAACCTATGGGCCCTGGGTGCAAAATGACCTAGCTACACCGCTGGGCGTCATGATTGCCATAAGGGCCAGCTGCAGTTAATCAACAATCTGCCCCACTGGTTTCTTCTGCAAACAGGAAGAACTGGTTGCCCCCAAACTTGTGATTCAGTTCATTTTTCAAACATATATAATTCATTTTTTAAAAAAATCCTAAAAGGGGCGAGAGACAGTGTACCCACATTGGGCTAAAAGCTCATTGCTTGGCACAAAACCAGGAAAACAGTGTAAAGGTGAGCAATATCTGATCCAAGCACATGGAAAACCTATCAACACATTTCATGTAGTAATCGGAAAAAGTGGATACAAGAAAAGTACCATGCTTCCTGGCAGCAGCCAGCCCTTTCAACAATTAATAAGCCACCTTCCCATCTGGCTGCAGAGAGTGCTGATTGGCTGGCCCTTGCAGCAATCATGAAATTCAAGACAACCGAGAATGGAGAGGCTTCACTTCACAGATTCCTCTTTAGGCAGCAGACAATTGGAAACAATCAGAAGCAAATTGGAAGCACTGATGAATGCAAGGGGTGCTGCGCCTATTGGCTGTTTTGAAATGCTCTTAATCATGCATGTTTAATATATGCCTGGAGATGCTACGTTCACTGTATTGGAATGGCAAGGACCAGGCAGCTGAGTGCTCATATTTCTGAGTCTCTTTGAGGTACCTGTAAGTTAAGTATATTTTGCTGGAAAAGAGGTCACTCTGACTTCTAAGTGTAAACAGGCAATGTCTTCCTATGATAATCTAGTGCAAAAAAACAAGGCACAAAAACTTCTCACGGAACAGTTTGGAATGGGAATCGTTCGCCTTCAAGCACTTGACCTCTGCTGTGGCTGGCAATCAATGTGGCTTTTATCTCAGGGAGCGAAGGAGCTTCAAGCTGGCAAAATGGAAGCAGATGTCTGCCAGCCTTCAACAGTGGCGCCAGCTTGACCATAAACAATAATCCTAAATACAACTTCATATTTCTTTACCTTAAATGGCCATGATGATCAAGTACATGTCATTGTTTGTCTTTCGAATGAGGGCTGGCAACCAAAAGCAGCCACAGTAGATTTCTTTCTGACCATTCCTCTCAGGAGTTCAGAGTGGTAAACAAGATTCCTCTCTCTCCTCTTAGAGCCATATGAATTCCATTAGGCTAACAAATGCAACAAGTCCAAAGTGAGATTCTTGGCTGAGGAGGAATTTAATCTCCAAGAAACAGCGGCTCCCAAACTTAACCAAGTTCTTTGTGCCCCACAACCACATCTTCCTGGCTCAGCTTGGCACCACCATCTTGGATCTCATCTTGAGGGATTTCATCTCATCTTGAGAAAACTCTTTAGAGATTTCATGAGATCCAAGATGGTGGCACCAAAATCTTGAGAGGGTTTGTGAGATCTAAAATGGCTGCGCCCAAGAGGAGGGCCCACTGGGGACCCCCTTATGGCACTCCTGTGATTCACACTTTGCAAACCTCTGCCTTACCTTAATTTAACATCTTAAGCATTACAGCACATTTAAGAGTTCAATCTAACCAACTTTCCAGCACTGACCTAGCTGTGCCAGTGGGGCGCATCCTGTAGTGGAGTAGTTTTCACAGAAGCTTCCTCAAGGCGAGGGAATGTTTGTTCCCTTACCTTGGAGCTGCATTGCCCTTACCAAATTGCTGGAATACTGGTTAGGATTGTGCCCTAAGTGACCTTGCCCCCTGTGTAATATATATGACAACTACCCTAACCCAGGGCCGGCTCCAGTCAGAGGCAGATCTAAGGGAGGGCAAAGCTCTAAGTTTTGCAAGAAGCCTTACCTTGCAGTGGAAATCCCTCCTCTCCTGCACTGTTTTAGCCAATCCTCACAGGGAAAAGCAACATCTTGGCGTTGCTTACTGGCTACAGCAACAAGGGAGAGGAGAGATTTACATGACAGGGTAAGGCTTCTTGCAACACTTAGAGCTTTGCCCTCCCTGTAGATCCGCCTCTCGCTCCAGTATTGGCAGGACCCAATGCAGGGCATTTCCACAGGGCCCTCCACTCACCAAGAAGAACATCACTGCCAACTGCTTCCTGGAGGCTCGTTTTGGGATGTTTGAAGGCAGGGACAGCTGCTCTGCTCACCCCACTGACTTACAGTGCACAGAGATCCTGGCTACAGCAGCAGGCAATACACTCACTGAGCTGGTGCAGGGGGTGGGCAAAACACAGGGCCCAATGTGACAACATTGATCACATTGGCTTAAGGCTGGCCCTGCCCTTACTGCAGTGTCACAACGGTTTACACTTCCTTACGCTTGCTTCATTTTACTGAATACCACTAGTAGTGGTGAGGACATGCACCACAGAGTGCAATCCTAAACTGAGTTAGGCCGGTATAAGCTAAACCAGCAAAGTTTTGCCAGCACAAGGGCCACCATAAAACGTGTTTGGACTACTCTTGTAGTCCGGGAGGATGGCTCATGTCTGTATGCTGGCCTCTCTGACTCTGAGAGTGGTCCAAACATACTTTACGGTGTCCCTTGTGCTGGCCAAACTTTGCTGACTTCGCTTATGCCGGCCTAACTCCATTTAGGATTGTGCCCTCAGTCACATCTGGATATGGGTATATGACCCTAGACCAGCGATGGGATCTACAAACGACCTGGGGGAACGCTGGGCGGGACTTAGGCGGGACATCCGGGTGATTGGCAGCCCGTCCGCGGCGATCCGCAGCTGCCCTGGCCTCGGGGGGGGGGGCTCCTGCTCGCTGCAGAGGACGGGTGAGGGTCGCGCCGGGTGCCTGGGCGAGCAGCGGTGGGGCGCGCTAACTGGGGGCACCCCCCCCGAGGCCAGGACAGCTGCAGAACGCTGCGGATGGGCAGCCAATCACGTGGAAGCCCCGTGGAAGTCCCGCCCAGAGTTCCCCCAGGTCATTTGTAGATCCCATCGCTGCCCTAGACACTATGGAAGGGGAGAAAGGGGGCCTTGAGTTGTGTGGAGGTTGTTTTTGGACTTAATACTAAATACATAAAGTGCTTTTCCGCAGGAAGTTTAAAAGCATTTGAAAAATCTCTGTGTTCTTGTGAGAATAGAGAGAGGTTGCATGATGTCAGTAAACAACTGAAGCAGTTTGCATGAGTTTCATTGAAGGGACTTTAAGGATTTTCTATGAGTTTTTTTTTTAAAAAAAAAAACACAAACCCATTCCTTCACATGTTTTGGAGAAATTGTCAGCACTGCAGTCCAGAAGCATTGCTTTAATATTAGTACAATAAATGAATGAGATGGAACATTAAAAGAGATTATGCTTCCTGCTCTGCATGTTTTAATTTTAATAGTTTGCAGTTTAACAATTACAAACAAGCCTTTCATTATTAAAATTGGTGTTTGTTAATCAGGCTTAAGTTCTGTTTCATAATTAATTCAGCAAAGAATTTGATGGATCTGGTTATTAAAAATATGACAAAGCAAAGCACAAATGAATTTTGGACTTTAAAATTATCCTTCTTTAGTACTTGATAGTTAAAGCTCATTAGCATAAATGATTATATTGCCAGAAACATGCATGCATTTTAAATGTACAAGCTGACATCCACTTTCCAGCACTGACTTCTTCTGTAGAACTTTGCTCAAAGTGACCACTTCTTGTTTGCTAGTTTGAAATCCATGCAACCTATGTGGCCAACTGCACATGAAGCTTACAGTATGGATAATAGAACAGTTGAACACTTTATGAAGAAGCAAGCCAAGGAGGGTCACCAAGTGTATCCTTGGAAAGGGTCTTTGCACTACACATGGAGTGGTTCCCAGCTCTCTCTACCAATGGGTGCCCAGCAGAAAGACCACTTGTGCAAGGGATGGAATCAGGCAAAATAAGCCACTCCCCACATGCACGGAACAGTATTCACAATCACATGTTGCGTACATTTGGATATTACACATCTGATGTAGACCTATACAGTATAACTTCGGTGCATTTTTTTTCCCCAAGTATGAAGTGGCCCATTTGAGCAGAAGTAATCAAGTAAATCAGATAGACTTTGTAAAATCATATCCATAAGGACATGTCCTCAAGGAAATTCAAAGCAAGCATCCAAATCCAAAAGTCCAGATGAAAGTTCTGTTGGACTCAGTACCAGATCTTTAGGCATAGCAAACACTAGTAAGGGATCAAATGGGCATGGGAAGAGTGGATTTGAGATGTGTAGCTTGCTTGAATGTCCCACATGCCTTGCCCACTAGTTGAGCAGCCAATCAGGTAATGGGGAGAATGACTTTTGGCTCTTACTTTTTTTTTTTTTTTTAGCTTGTGAGCCCTTTGGGACAGGGAGCAATTTAACTTTATTATTATTATTTGCCTGTAAACCGCTTTGTGAACTTTGTGTTGAAAAGCGGTATATAAGTACTGATTGATTGACTGATTGATTGATATATGATTATAGAGGCATGTAAGCTTTCAGGTCCTACTATTTGTGGTGTGAATTTGGTTACGTTCAGTTTCTTCTGCTGCCACCCCTCCTTGTCCGCTGCTGTCATGTTTGCTCAGACTGAGGGAGCCAGACCGCGGTCAACAGCTTTACAGGACACGGAAGAAATCCTGTTGGTCTCTTGCCACCTGATCTCTCATGAATCGGTAAAGGCAATATCACAGCAGATAGTGAGCCAGCAGTTTTGTCCTCTGGCAAATTTACCCATTGACTTAGAGCCCAATCTTATACATGTCTACTCAGGAGTATGACCCATTATATCCAATGGGGCTTATTCCCAGGTACGTAAGGTTAGGACTGCAGCCTCTGAAAGTACTTCTGGGTTCTGCTGATACAGTCTATGGTCCAAAGACTTGAGGCTTTCCTGACTAATGGAGAGAAGGAGGAAGCATACAGTTTTAGAGATCAATAAGATCAGTTTTATCAATAAGATAATGTAAGATATTGTGCTATAGGTGTGTGCGCTCTCGCTCTCTCTCTCTCTCTCTCTCTCTCTCTCTCTCTCTCTGAACCTGGAGCACCAACAATCAGGTTTTGGTGCCTTACACCTTGTGTTAGCTGTGCCCTGTTTAGTTTCCTGGCAGACTGGAAACCAATTGCAAGTTACATTTACCTTGTGACACTGTAGTTTGGGTTTTCCTTTTACCTCTGTGTAGCAGCTGTGTGGGGCTCAGATCAGGGCTCTGGCATTGAGGAAGAGGATATGTAACCATTTGCCTCTACCCTACCAACAACCATGCCTCTAAATTGGCTTGTTAATCCTCAAACTGCCATGTCCCACTGTTAGTAAGAAAACAGGGCCTAAGAAAAAGCATAATACCCTTTATCTTTGTGCTATGTCTCCACACCAAGCTATAGCTCTGGGCAGCTACTACACAGGTAGAAGAGGGAAGCCCTAAATTGGCAGCAGCACATAGCAAACATTGTCTGTACTTGGGGCCTGTAATGCACTCCATCTCTTTCTAAGGAGGCAATTCAACATCAACCAGGTAGGGAGGAAATACATGTTAGGTGTGACCTGGGCCCCTGCATGCAGAAATAATGGACTTATTGCAGGAGGCAGCTAATTGGGAGAGGTTCACTCACATATTTAGTCTCTTAAAGGCTCTGACGTCTCCTATAGTGGTGCTGCTGCGGGTTAAACCGCTGTTGCTGAACTTGCTGACCAGAAGGTTGGCAGTTCAAGACGGCACAACAGAGTGAGCTCCCGTCACTTGTTCCAGCTCCTGCCAACCTAGCAGTTCGAAAGCATGTAAAAATGCGAGTAGATAAATAGGTACCACTTCGGTGGGAAGGTAACGGCATTCCGTGCGCTAAGGCATATAGTCATGCTGGCCACATGACCATGGAAGCTTGTCCTCGGACAAATGCCGGCCCTTTGGCTTAGAAACGGAGATGAGCACCACCCCCTACAGTCGGTCACGACTAGACCATTCGGTCGTGGGGAAACTTTTATCTTTATAGGCCTTGAATATTCTTCTGGTGCTCCCTTTCTAGTTTCCTGTCCTGTCTTCCTGGGTTTTCCTGGGTCTCTCTTTACTTAGAACATGTTCTTCCATTCTGTCTGATGGGGACCAGGTTCTGGATTGTGGTGGAATAGTGGTCTTCTAGCATCAGTATGGGGTCATCCCCTACTGCATGGGTTTGAGGCACTTCCTTCATGTGTGTTCTAGCACTGATCTTTCATTTGTGACAGCTACCTCCCTGCCTCCTAAGAATGTCATAAAGGCAGAACTGCTGAGAAAAATAATTAGAAGCAGCAAATGTGGCAGCCACAACAGAAGGGCCAGGGCACTAGTTGTGGCAGGAGTTGGAACTGCAGGAGATGGCAGTAAGCACAAACAATTCCTCTTGAGGCTACCACTGTCATTACAGCTACTTTGCTGCTGCACCCACATTGGGTATTCTATTCATGGAGCAGAAGGGGACAGGGCAGTAGGCTACAGCTGAATGCAGGTTTGCATCCAGGATGGTGACCACTTTATCAGTAATTATACAGGGCTTCCCTGAAGGGTCATTGTTATGGTGAGCATCTGACACGTGTGGGCTGATATAATAACTGCACCTTCACATGTAACTTCATTGAAAATATTGCCCTCCTGACAAGGCTGAACCCTAGAAAGGTTACATCTGGCTTTTCTGTACATTTCTGCCCAGCACTGTAATTAAACCTGATTCTTACCTAAGGCAGTCAGAAGTTGGGGTGGTTTCAGTGACCCTCTTAACTGGCCTTCGCTGAAATAATGATCTATTAGTGAAAGCATTTAGAAGCACAGCCCCAGCAACACACAGGTCCAGCCCTCCAAACCTCACAGCATTAAACAGGGATGTTGTCTGCAACAGGAGTAATTTTTTTTTTTGCAAAGGTCACATGGCTTTCTGGGCAGGCCACAGGGTCAAGGAGGGGCACTCACGCTCTAGTTAGCAGAACTTGCTCTGCCAGTGGTGGCATATTTCCCGTCATAGAGGTTTACAGGAAAATCTTCCACAGCATGTTGTGAGAGTCAGAGATGTGGAGGGATGGCCATAAAAGCAAATTTGCTTTTATAGCATTTACAAAAAATAAATAAAAATGCTTTCCTGGAGTCACAAAGCGGAAGATTCATCGGGTGCCCTTATAAAAATGACTTGTTCTTAAAAATAGTATGCAATCTGTCACGGCAAGATGCAGTGTGCAGACTGTGTTTCTTCAGTGATAATGTATGTGAGTGTGAGTAAAAACTGCAGATAGGGAAGGCATGGAGGAGATAGGCTAGCCAGAGTGAAAGGAGGGTGAGCCTTCTGTACCTTTAAGCATTCTATAGAAGGGAGAATTTCAGCAGGTGCAGCTTTTCTGAGCACTCATTAGACCAGGCCTCAAATATTACTTTGTCCTCACCCCTAACACCATGTCAAACAATAGATGGCAAGTTTTTAGAGGCAGAGGCTTGTGTGGTAGTGTGTGTTTTATTTATGTTGTCAAGTCATGGTGCTGCATACATGAAGAAATAATTGCACGAGAAATGCTTGTCATTATGACAAACCTTACATTGTAAGGGCTCCCACAGAGTATGGTGCATCTCTTGCCCCCAAGTGCAGTATGCTACTTTTCCACATAGGAATCAATGGCTAAGTGTGTTCTCAGGGACAAAACGGAAGTGAAAGCTACATTTGTCCGCTTCCCCCAATGACCCCAGTTTCACAGGGCAACAGGTTTCTCAACCATTCTTTCTGATCATAATCTGCCTACGTTTTTTCTTAGGAGAGCTCATACTTGGATTTCTTCTCATGATGATGAATATGTTGAAAGCCTAGCACTTTGGCGGCAGTGCTGTTCATCATAATGATGAATACCGAATTTACCCAAACGATATGTATTTTTCTTTTATGTATACCTCACCATTCTGCAGATGGCCTCCAAGACTGCTTTCCACTCAGCTAGAAATTCAGCTAGGGGGCACCAATGGATGGATGTTGTACCCAGTGGTGGTATTCAAATGAATCAACAACCGGTTCTATGACGTCATAGCCGGAGCAAAAAAAAACCCGAAGCCAGCCAAGGTAAGCGAGTGGGCGGGGCCCGGCCATTTAACAACCGGTTCTATAGAACCTGGGCGAACCCCCTGAATCCCACCACTGGTTGTACCTCCCTCCCTCTCTCCGATCGAAAGCAGCTATGGTAGACAGGCAGTATCGCCATGAAGTCACAATGGCCAGTCTCTCTCCTTCAGGCAGGCAGCAGCAGCCTGAGGTCACAATAGCCGGTCTCTCTCCTTCAGTTGGGCAGCATCAGCCTGAGGTCTCTCTCCTTCAGACATCCTTCAGGAGAGCAGCATGAGCCTGAAGTCCCAACGGCTAGGCTCTCTTCTTCGGCTGGGCAGCATCAGCCTGAAGTCAAAATGGCGGTTCCCTCTCCTGAAGGCAGGCAGCATAAGCCTGAGATCACAATGGGAAGTCACTCTCCTTTGGGCAGGTAACATCAGTCTGAGATGATATTGGGCAGCCTTTATCCTTATAGGGGTGAATAGTCTGTGGGCAGAATGATCATCAATGTGTTGCTCACTGGACGGCACTGTGACAGAGAAGCAGCAGGCAATGAGCAGTGATCTGCTGTAGGGAAAGGGCAAGCAAAACTATTGCTTGTAATTGAAACTGTATTATGAAAATTTGTCCAAACTATCGTTGAAGGTACATTTGTGGGTAATTAACGACTGTTTTAACTGCTGCAATAATAATACATTAGGAACTTTTAAAAAAAAATCCCATTATTTATTACACTGAAAACTCTATCAACTCTAGTAAACTATTTTGCCTGACCCATTTAGCATAATTGATGTTTTTAGTTTCAGTGAGAGGGGAATAGTTATTAAAAAGGAGCTGAAGCTACTGAATCACTGCAAAGTAGTTGTGGAAGGCATTTCAATTCCTTTAACTTAAGTGGAGTTAACTAGTCATGAAAGCTACTTTTTAAGGTGGCAGTTAAACTTCTTTTTGAGTAGTGAGTGTCCCTCAGTGGCAAAGAAAAGAAGAGAGCTGGTAATGAGGCAAGCAAGCAGGCAGGCACCTCAGATACTTCAGGACTTCCACTGACAGAAAAATACCTCATGGTGGCCTCACATTAGAAGAGGTCATAAAAGCGAGCCCAGCAATGTTGGCATCACACCAGATATAACAGGATGGCAACTTGCAGAGTTAGCTAGAGTTGGGCACAGTTTGAGGGACTGTGGGACTGAGGTATGGCACCTCAGATACAATGTAGGTTCCAGTTGGTGCCCCACAAGGGGCACATTAGGAGGGAGAGACCAGACAGAAACAGGCAGCGACTTAAAAAAAAAAGCAATGGAGAGAGGGAGGCATCCTGTGGCTTCCCAGATCCAATGGGGCTTCACCCTGAAGTATGTGCCTGAACACACCATTTCTCATTAATATGGCCAGAAATGTGTGGGCACAGGGGCCTCAGTTTATGTGTCCGTTAGATGAACAATATCAGCACCAGATCGCAAAGGCCTGCCCCCATCCAGGCAGGCAGTCTCAACGTGAGGCCACAATAGTCAGTCTCTCTTGTTCAGGTGGGACATGAGCATCAGGATTGGGGCACACTAATCAGGCAGTGCCTCTCCCTCATTGAAGCATCAGCACCAGCAGCATGTCTCTCTCACTCAAAGAAACAGGCTAGAAAAAGGAGCATGTGGACACAATCTCTTTTTCACTGAAGCAGGCATAGGAAGGAAAGTGTTTCCGCTAGAGGTGGACATCTTCCGTGTGGGCTTACTGGCAACCAGTGTTTCTCTCATTACATTGACAACATGTGGGGAGAAGCAGCAGGAAAAAAGAGGACAAAAGGGCTTCTACCTAGAGCAAGTATTCCAGATTTGTCTGACACCAATAGAAGTAGAAGCAGAGGTGATTCCAACTTACAGGAGGGTCCTGGTTCATGAGCCAGGTACCCCCATATGTCTATATGTTGCCAGGTTCCATAGCACTAAAAAGGTAAAGGTTTCCCCATGACTGAATGGTCTAGTTGTGACCGACTGTAGGGGGTGATGCTCATCTCCGTTTCTAAGCCAAAGAACCGGCGTCCCGTGTGCTACGGCGTATAGTCATGCCGGCCACATGACCGCGGAAGCTTGTCCTTGGACAACGGTTGGCAGGAGCTGGGACAAGTAACAGGAGCTCACTTCGTCACACAGTCTCGAACTGCCAACCTTCTGGTTAACAAGCTCAGCCCAGCGGTTTAACCCACAGCGCCACCACACCCCTACAATGTGCACTACACGTCCCTAGCACTATAAGGGAACTGTTATTTGGGGCACTTGCTACAGGCATAGGAAAGCTATCCCCTCACAGTGCCTGGGAACCAGGCAACAGACAGATATCACACGGATATCTGCACAAGACAGATTTGCACAAGGAGGGCACACGGCACAGAACCCTGGAGCGTAGAACCTACGCAAATATCTTACTGCCCAATTCTATGCTTCCCCCTGCTGATGCAGCTGTGCTAAAATGGCTTTTACTACATCCTGCTTTGGGGGGCAGTCCTCAAGGTCTCCTTTGGGTAAGGGAACATTTATTCCCTAAACTGGGGATAAGCCTCCAAGGCAGGGAAGGGTCTACTAGGACCTGTGCTAGTGAAATCACTGATCCACGTCTGTGTGGATCCAGGACTGGATCCTGGAGGGGGGGGGGGTTGGGCCACCTAGACTGCTGTCAAACCTGCCCCATTCCTCCCTAACTTCACCTCACCTCCCCCAGTGACTTACCTTTATTGGCAGGAACCCTGGGTTCAGCATCTGAGGCCGCTCCAGCAGTTTGCAATTGCTGGAAAGCATTCCCCACTGCTGGAACACTTGTGTCAGCGACACTGCATGCATTCGTGTGTGTGTGTGTGTGTGTGTGTGTGTGTGTGTGTGTGTGTGTGTGAGAGAGAGAGAGAGAGAGAGAGAGAGAGAGAGAGAGAGAGAGAGAG
>JAJKFI010000035.1:10337079-10369711 GCA_029204185.1 Lerista edwardsae | reverse complement strand
ATGCCAGTTTCAACCAGTTCTGGAGTGTGTGGTGTGAAACTGCAACAAGGGTGTCCATCCATTGATGGAAGGTAGTGTATGTGGAATTGGCAACGTCTCTGATGCCCACTCCCTTCCAATCCTTTATTACAGTGTTATTCAAACTGTGAGTCAGGACCTGATGTCAGGTGGGTAACGGAAAGCTGGGAGCAGCCATCCTGGAAACTGCAGACCTTACTCTTGTTATATTCCTTTTGTGAGTGTTAACAGTTTGAATTTTCAACTGAGGGTTTTTTTTAAAATGTTCTTTTTAGTTCAGTGCTTTTACATCATATTTTGTCCTAATCTTGCTTTCTATCAGGGATGTTTCATGGTTGTACAATTGCTGCAGTCCAAGAATGCCAGTTTGCATTTCATGAGTGTCATTTGATCATGTCACACTGATTATACTCCCTCCTTGATGATGTAACTTCTAGCTATGACATCACTTCCAGGTTAATGATATCACTTCTGGTGGGCCCTGACATGAGTGCCATTCTAAAAAGTGGGTCCCAGTCTAAAAAGTTTGAATACCACTGCTTGATTGCTTAGCCCTTTCATTGCCTTTTTTCTATGCTAAAAAGCCTTCATCTTTCCTTGTTTTACTCTATAGTGATAGGATCTTTTTTTCTCATTTTGAGTGTACCCTGTATCTGTTTCTAATCATTCATTGCAAATCAATTTGTTATGTCTGTTTAGGGCAGTGTGCACCTCACTCACCAACGAATCACCACTGTGAATCCCGGCCTTTCCAAATCCAATTTATCATTCATTTATTATTTCTATGCCACAAACAATTATCCAATTAACAATTGGGAGGGCTGGTGATAATTCCTTTTTTCCTGTGACAGGGCTCCTGTAACACTGTTCAGTGAAAATGTCACCCCAGGCCCAGGAGTAATTTCAGTACATTGGATTTGACCTGCTCTCCATTTACTGGGCTGTTGACTTCGATGGAGGTTTTTGACCAGCAAATTCAATCAACACATGGCCTATTGGATACGTAAGTACAGCCGCACAGACTAGACCTCTTCTAAGAATGCAGCAAAAATTACTCACACAACGCTGGAAAAGTCTAGTACATTAAACTTGAATTGCAAAAAAAGAAAAAGTACAACTTACGTAAGAACATAAGAAGAGGCACACTGGATCAGGCCAAAGGCCCATCTAATCCAGCTTCCTGTATCTCACAGTGGCCCACCAGATGCCTCAGGGAGCACACAAGACAACAAAATGTCTGCACCCCATTGCCACTCCCCTGCATCTGGCATTCCAAGGTAGCCTACTTCTAATGGTTGCACCACACCCATTGTAGCCCGTAACCTATGATGTATGTTTCCACCAGAAATCTGTCCAATCCCCTTTTAAAGGCACCTAAGCCAGATGCCATCATCACTTCCTGAGGCAAGGAGTTCCACAGGTTAATTACCTCCTGGGTAAAATACATTTCCTTTTATCCGTTCCAACTCTCCCATCACTCAATTTTAGTGGCTGTCCCCTTGTTCTCATGTCGTGAGAGAAGGAAAAGAGCATCTGTATATCCACTCTATCAATCCCATGCATAGTTTTGTACGTCTTATTTAAGAACTGTCTCTATTTTGTAGTCCAGCTGGGTCTAGGACTGCTGAGGCCCCTAAGATAAGTCCTATAGGCCCAATCACTTGTTATGTATATTGAATGTGTCCAGGAGCCCAAACCTTCCTAAATTCCTTTGTGGTGATGCAGTAGCATGCCACAGCTTCCAATGCATCTGACGGGAATTTCATCTGCTGGGTCTCTGCAGGGTAAGGGGACATTTATGCCACAAATACTGATACTACCCCTTCCCAGCCTCAACAACCCCCCTACCCGCCTAGGTTTTTGCCCCTTCCCCACTGAATTCTATTCACCCTCAAATTCTATTCAACTCCCCGCCCCCAATGCTGATTTACCAGCACTGGAACTTTTCCTGGTGCCACCTGGTGGTCTGGCTGTGTGGAATGGCATGTCATCTTTTGCCGCTACCATAATACATGCTGCATCATCAGAATGCGCATTAGAGGCACGCACTGCCCCATAGAATTGGGTCTTAAAGTAAGAATTAGCATCTTTTCCCAAAAATAGATAAATGAAGATGGTATGACAATAGAAAACGTTACATGCTTCATTTTTTTTATTATTGTTCATTGAACATGTATAAAATAATGGATACTCTGAACAAAACTGTGTGCATATTTAGGGTTTTCCCAGTTGAAGAAAAGCATAACATTAACACAGAGAGCAGTGAGGAGGGGAACCTCAATAGTCAGTCCCTGAGGCCCTCAAGCCTTAAAAAGGTCTGCCATGATGCAACCTGATGGACAAACACACATGTAAGCACCCCATAATCAGAGTTACGTTTCCCTAGATGCCACCTAAAAAAATTCCCTAGATCAGTGGTTCCCAAACTGTGGGTTGGGACCCATCAGTGGTTTGCAAACCAATTTCGGGTGGGTCGCACAGCATCTAGAGCAGCCATATTGAAAATATGGAAAAATGGGATGTTGGAAAGAGGGAGGGCTGTGTGGTTATTTGACTGTGTGTCAAGGTTATAAATGGGCTTTTTTTCTCTTTCTGTTTCACTTTGCTATTGGAAAATAGTTGAGAACCCAACTGATTGCTGCATTCTCAGGAAAGCAGCAGGCTCTGTCATCACAATGATGGCATTTCTGGCCCTGACATCACTCCTGCTGGGTCCTGAACAGATTTGTCATTCTAAAAAGTGGGTCCCAGTGCTAAAAAGTTTGAAAGCCACTTCCCTAGATGCCATATGAAAGTGGACACAATGTAATGCAGCATACAAATCCTGCTAGCTTTGCACATAGTCAAGGTTCTGGTATGGGTGAGGGTTGCTGAATGTCAGAAGAAAAAGTATACATGGAAAAAACAAGTAAAACAAAGTGGAAGTCGCAGCCTTCAAATCTTGCTAGTCTTTCCCAGCCTTTTCTTCTGAGATCTTTTAAACGGACATGCTGGAGTCAGAACATGGGACTTGATGCAAGAAAAAATGTGTTCGCATTGAGCTACTAACAAAAATCTGGCAATGAGATATTGCTGGTTTTCTGTATTGAGAAACACTGGAGCCTTATGAAAATTATTGGACAGTGCAATCCTATACCCCCCTTGCACCAGCAGTAAACTCTTGCGCCGGCCAAACACTGTCGCATACGTGCCATAAAGCATGTCCGCATTGGCGCTGTGGCGCTGGGCCGGTGCAAGCAGCAATGCCGGCGCTCGGGCTCCAGGCATGCGCCAGTCCAGCGTTGGCAACGCTCGGTTGGCGCCGGGCTTCCGTGAGGGTGTTCCGGGGGCATAACTGGGTGGCACAGTGGGCGGAGACCTTGGTTGTGATGCAGGACAGCCATAGCGCCAAATCCTAATGCCTGTTCCCGTCCTAATGCCCGTCCCGTGCCCGTTCCTCTGCGCCTGCAAAGCAGTAGGCACAGATCCAAGCAGGCCCATAGGGGTGACTGGGGCTTACAAGGAAAACCTCCCCTTGTCCTGCACATTGTTGCTGCTACCTCCTAATGGGCCTTGGGATATGGCCCTGCTATGTCGTCCTTACTAGGCCGGCGTAGTGTAGGATTGTGCCCTGAATCACATGTGCAGTGAATGATGTGATTCACATACAATGATACCTGAGCAGTGAATGCTGTGAATCAGCCACACCCAGTGGTGTCATCTAAATGATTTAAGAACAGGTACTCACTTTTGATTGGCACGTGTCGGGACCCGCCCACCGGAAGTGACGTCATAAGCCAGAAGTGATGTCGTGGCAGGAAGTGACATGAAAAAAAGCCCTTTTTGAGGCCTCAGATGATTTTAAACTGACCCAACAGTTGCAACAGTATTCCACAGCACCCCCAGAACATGTTAAAGAGGCCTGGCATCATGTTAAAACCCCAGAGCAACTCATTTTTCAGTGGCAAGGAAAGGAAAGGCTCCGCTCGCTGCCTGCCTGCCTGCCTGCCTGGCTCTGAGAACGTGCAGGCAACTCAAACATGCAGGAAATTCAAACGTTGCAGAGGGCGGAGTCGACGAGTGGGCGGGCGAATGGGCGGGGCCAGCTGTAATCCTAGAAACCGGTACTCGCGTACCCCCGCGTACCCCCTGCATGACATCACTGGCCACACCCTCACCTTTGAAGGCTGGGGGAGGTTCTGCTTATTTGCATGCTAGATGACCACTCCTCAGCTTCTTCTAGAGATGTTTTGCTCTATTATTTAAGACTTTTTGTCTCACTTTACAGCTCCAAGAAGCTTGCAAAAGGGCTTCCAAGAATCATTACCCTGAGAGCCATATTCAAATCACAATCAAAAAAGAAAACCGCAAAGCCATTATGTAAAAAGTAGAAAGGATCCATGATTCAGGGGGTGGGAAGTCATCAGTTGCTTGTAGGCTACAGGCCACAGAAACATGTGAGTCCAGGCCTGGGCCAGACCATCCCAATGCACTGTGTGGCTGGAGGTGGGCGGCTGCTTCTTCTTCAGCAGCAAGAACGATGGGTTTGTACTAACAAGAAGTGAAGGTTTGCTTGTATTAGAGATTTTTTTCCTTCATTGCACATTCGTGTTTATAAAGCACAAAAGTCTTTTTAGATTAAGGAACTGAAGCTATAAAATTCCTGTGCTGGGTATTATTGCTCATTTTTGCTAATTCAGGGTGAAGGTTGCTAATGCATGAGGAATTTATCAAATTAAATTAATGGCGTGGATCATATCAAGACAACACTGAGCTTCTTACATGCCGGTGATGGAGGAAAAACCTGTATAAGAGAGGAACAATGTGAGGTGCCTGGAGCATCTGAATCCCGCTTCCTGAAGGAATAGAAGGACAATCTCAATGTATGCCTTCAGAAGAAAATGCTTTTTCCTTTTGCCTGTATCCAGAGTATGTGTAATTCTAGGCTTCCCTAAATCAAAATTCTGAACCAAGAAAACCTGAGATGTATTCTCGGGATTTACAATGCTGCAATCCTATCCACACTTACCTAGGAACAAGCCCAATTGCTCCTAGGTATTAATCAATCTTTCTATATCACTTTTCAACACAAAGTTCACAAAGTGTTAAATTGCTCCCTGCCCCCAAAGGGCTCACAATCTTAAAAAAAATGCAGACTACCACCAGCAGCCACTAGAAAAGACACTGCACAGGGGTGAAGAGGGACAATTACTCTCCCCCTGCTAAATGTAAGAGGAACAACACTTGAAAAAGTGCTTCTTGCCCAGTTAGCAGGGGTTAAGTGGGACTTGCATAGGACTGTCCCTTAAATGAAATAAATCTGCATATAGCAGAGATAGCATCCAGAAGTCAGCCAAATTGGGCACATGCACTCCTCTACTCATTTTGAAATCCAGCAGAAAGAGATAGAGTCCAGCAATTTCCAGCCCGTGTGGAGAGAGCAGGGGAAGTTCACTAGGAATGGGTGAATCCTAGACACTACTGCATGCTTTGCTATAGGAAAGGAAGCTACTACTGCAAGTACTCATGCTGTCAGCAGCTATAGATGTAATGTGAGTTTGGGGCAAAACAGTAGAGAGTTGCTAACTGAGGGAGCTGCTGCTTTCACCTGTTAGGAAAGAATAGCCCCTACCAGAGTAGGCAAAGAGTAACATCACAGGAGAGAATCACCTTCTTGATATCCATTAACTATCTTGCTTAACATTTGCATTCATAAAGTTGATTTTGGGTGATAGTATTGAGATACTATGGTGGGACGTGGTGGCGCTGCGGGTTAAACCACTGCTTCTGGGCTTTCTGACCGGAAGGTTGGGAGTTCCAGACCATGCGATGGAGTGCGCTCCCGTTGCTTGTCCCAGCTCCTGCCAACCTAGCAGTTCAGAAGCACGTAAAAATGCGAGTAGATAAATAGGTACCACTTCGGTGGGAAGGTAACGGCGTTCCGTGTTCTACGGTGTATATTCATGCTGGCCACATGACCCCGGAAGCTTGTCCTCGGACAAACGCTGGCTCTACAGGCTTAGAAACGGAGATGAGCACCGCCCCCTACAGTTGGTCACGACTAGACCATTCGGTCGTGGGGAAACCTTTACCTTTTATTGAGATATTTAGTAGAGCAGAATGAGGGACATTGAGGTAGGTTTTGGGAGGGCGGCTGTCTGGGGCAGACCCGGACATGACTTAGTCCATGGCAGCCTGTTGGGTTTACCTGGACCCATACCAGGTATTTAGCTGGAGCAGATTCATGTGAAACTAGGTCAGGGGATCAAAGCTGGGAAGGGGAGCAGGATATTAGTAGTGCTGCTGCTACCGTCCCCTTCCTGGCCACCTTCCTCCCCTGTTCCTCCCTGCCCCATTCTGCCAGCTCTCCCCTGCCCCGGCTGACTTACCAGTGCCGCCGGGTGTCCTCCAGCCACTAGTACACGGAGCTAGCCTCTCACAGCTTGCAGCAGTGTGGCCAGGCTGTGCTGAATGGCATGTCACATTTTGTAAGAGCCATCAACACTAGTTCCGGCAGCATAAGGCCTTAACAGGATTGGGCCATAAGCTAGTAACTAAAAGGAACAGGAAAGAAAACTCTTAAGGTGGATAAGTCCATCCCATAATAGAAGTTCTAAGGTTTAATTGTTTAGTGGCCATAGGAGGTGGTCCTTCACAGCCACTACTGCTACAATTATGGGCTCTGGCAAGAAGGAGGACTTGTATTTGCTCCTGTTCTGACCTCCTCATAAGCCCCCCCCCCGAGGATCCTGGTCTCTGGCTCACTTACCAGCAATGGTGTGGAGCAGTAGTAGCAGGTTTTATAGAATGGCACTGGGGGGAAAAAAGAGAACAGTCCTCTGCTGCTCCCCACTGCCACTTGGTAAGCCAACCAGAGGCCCTGCACCCAATGCAGAGGTTTATCAAGAGACAAAGGGGAGCAGGTAACAGAAGAACATCATTGTCTTCCCCTGGGGTTATGTACCCATTCCTAGATGGGTCCCTGACAGAGTGTCAAGGGACAGGTCATCTGAATGACATTGAGGTACAAGATGACAGTGTGCTGCTGTCACGTTTTCCTCATAATCAGCCTGTAAGCATCTCGTGGTCACTTACATGCCTGGAGGGTGATGGGGGACAGTGGCAGCAGTGGACCTTGACTGCCACAGGCAATGGCCAGGCATAGATGTGGGCTGTGGCATGGGTTTGGGTTCCTGGCATGCTCCCCACTGGTGGAATTAGCTCTGCTAACAAGTAGATATTGTATTGCAACAGTTGTCCCAAGTGCTGAAATAATGTTCTTTCTAGTTCAGTGATGGCGAACCTTCTGGGCTCGCCATGTCAAAAATGCCTAACTTGACTCTGCTGGCATGTCACTCCTCCCCACTCCCAAATGAAAGAGAAGCCAAATGAAATGGTCGTTTAAAAAAATACAGCCCAATCATGTGTGCAGCTATTATTATATAAAGAAACATCAAATCATTATAGAAATGAAATACTAGTAATATAAAACAAACTCAGTTGTTGTCAGGTGTTGGTGAACTATGGTGTGTCACCAAAAATGTCAGAGTGTGTCAACTTTGACACACATGCCATAGGTTCACGATCACTGCTCTAGTTAATGCTCAAGGTTTTTAAATTGTGTTATTGCAGTGGTTCCCAAACTGTGGGTCTGTGGCCCACTAATGTATCATGACTGGGCGATGTGCATCAAAGGTTAAACAACCTGCTGCTAGGCCGGAGCAATCACCATGATAGCCACAGAAGCTTGAGCA
This sequence comes from Lerista edwardsae, assembly GCA_029204185.1. Classification (NCBI taxonomy): domain Eukaryota; kingdom Metazoa; phylum Chordata; class Lepidosauria; order Squamata; family Scincidae; genus Lerista; species Lerista edwardsae. Next base: position 10,361,960 of record JAJKFI010000035.1, on the reverse strand, counting down.
GCTGGAAAAGTGAACGTTTTTTTTTTTAGGTGGGTCTCGATGCTAAAATCAATCAATCAATCAATCACTAGTATTTATATACCGCTTTTCAACACAAAGTTCACAAAGCGGTTTACAGGCAAATAATACCATTAAAGTTAAATGGCTCCCTGTCCCAAAAGGGCTCACAATCTAAAAGAATGGAGAACACTACCAGCAACAGCCACGAGAAAGACACTGAGCTGGGGTGAAGAGGGACAATTGCTCTCCCCCTGCTAAATATAAGAGGACACCACTGGAAAAAGTGCCTCTTGCCCAGCTAGCAAAGGTTTGCCCAGTTAAAAGGTTTGGGAACCAGTGTTATTGCATTTATGTACAATCTAGATATGAGCTGCCAGACATTTCTAGACACTGTGTGGAACTTCTGTTGGAAGTTTTTCAGATAATTAAAAACCGGCGACCTGAAGATATGTTTCTAGGGAAAGTTCTCAAAAACCTCTGCAACATATAAATGTTGTGGGCTTATTTCAGAAAGTCAAACTAAACATTGCAACTCTGTAGATGCTTAACAGTGAACTTGCTTAACAGCACAATCTAGATATGAAAAGCACAATCTAACTCCCTGTACTGTGATGCAGTGGCGCCAGAATGGCTTCCACGGCATCCAGCATGGGGAAAGAGGTTGTTGGAGGTCACCCAGAGGTAACAGGACATTTGTCCCCTTGCCCCAGGGTAAACTCCAGCAGTTGCGATGGGGTTACTCAGGTTCGTGCAGGAAAATCACTGTCTGAAGTCCAAGCAGCTTTGTGTTCAGACCGGGAGGGGGATAGGATACAGTTGGACCCAGGCCTGATCTGCCCTTCTCTCTGCCCCGTTATATCCCTCCCTGCCCTTGCTCCACCCACTCCTCATCCCTCTGTCAGTCCATGTGGAAGTTACCTGCTCTAGAACACAATGATCCTCTGCAAGCCCTAGCAGGTTAGCGCAGGCCTTCCTGCCAGCACCACGATCAGCTGCGCTGCCGCAATGTGCTTTACAACACATTTGTGACAGTGTGCATGCTTGCTCTGGTGGCGCGAACAGACTGTGGACTGGGCTGTAAATGACTTACATAAATGGTCTATCACAGACCTACCGCTATGGGAAAAACTTTCCGATTGCTTCAGACAGAATGGTTTTCCATGGAATCAACTCAGGACCGGTTCAGCAAATATGAACATCTTTGGACAACACCAACAAAAGGCATCCCTATTTTTTCCCCCACTTGAGTATTCTGAACCGACTCAGAATGCCAAGAATATTGTACAGTTCAATCAGCACTGTGAGTCAGTTGAAAATTCTCAGGGGAAGAAAAGATTTCTTTCAGCATAAAACCCTCAGCACAAAGTGTATTAGCCTTTATTGAGTGAATTTAACAAGCCGTGCTAATTTTGATCTATTAAATCCAAAGCATATTTGCTCCTACTGCAGTAGACCAGGGAGAACTGCCTTTCAAACCATTGTTCCAGATGGTCCTTCAAAGAGCTTCAGCGTGACATGCCACTTGTCAATATCGCTGACTACGATCCTCCCGGAAAGATGCTAAACAAATGCACATGCATATTTCTGGTTAATTTTATGCTAAGGTGGTTTGACTTTGCAATCAATATGACACGAGCATGGGCCTCAGCAGAATGAAGCATTTTCCTCACTGTGCTAGATTTGTTCAAAAGGAACACGGAAAAATGCTTGCAATCCATTATTTCAGGTACAAGGTATTTTTCATGATGTTGATTGGGGAGTCAAGGCAAAACAAATCTAGCTGCAAACTATTGAAACCTGCATTATTTCTCACTGATAAATTTTATAAATAAAATATATAAATTTTATAAATTTAAATTTTATAAATAAAATGTCTGGGGGAAGGGTGCGTGGGTAAATAGGCTGCCTCAGAATGCCAAGTGGAGGGGAGTGGCAACGAGATGCAGGTATTGTGTTGTCTTTATGCTTCCTGAGACGTTTGGTGGACCACTGTGAGTTAAAGGAAGTTGCACTAGATGGGCCTTGGTCCGATCCAGCGAGGCTCTTCTCATGTTCTTAAGGGTGCAATCCTAACCTGGAGTTAGGCCGGCATAGTTAGGCCAGGAAAGTTTGGCCGGCACAAGGGCCACCGTAAGGTGCGTTTGGACCACTCTTGGAGTCAGGAAGGATGGTTCACGTCTGTGTGCTGACCTTGCTGACTCCAAGAGACATACTTTACAGTGTCCCTTGGGCCGGCCAAACTTTGCTGGCCTAACTGTGCCAGCCTAACTCCAGGTTAGGATTGTGCTCTAAGTTGTGTCAGAATCAACGATTCAAATTGGGAGCCTCCTGGTCCATGCGTGTTGTTGCTCACTTTCTTCTCTAGGTCTTTTTGTTTCCCCGGCCCCATGTAGGATTGGAGCAAGTTCACTCAACAGCAGCAAGGGGCACCCTCACCATTGCTACAGTTCTTCCTGCATTACAGTTTAGATAATTGGAATTCACCTGGAATCTGTGCTAGCAGTAAGCTTAAAACTGATGCGTAAAACAGAAATGCTTTTACCCTGCACCCACCAAAAAAGACACCAGACTGCGGCTTGGGTTTTAACTGAGATACTTTATTAAAATTTTTATGCAACATTGCAGCATTTTATGCAACATTGCAGCAGGGCAGGTTGGGGAGAAAACATAACCTTAGCCCCCAGCATGCTAGATCGGGGGAAACGGTCCTAGCGTGAGTCTTTAGGGCGAACAATCCGACTCGGGGCCATACTCAGTCATCGGACTGAGAGAGCCTTTCATAGTTGACCCGAAGGGTCAAGGCAGCTGAACTGGTTAGCCCACAGGACAAACCTTGCACAGCCTTGCCAGTCCAGTCAAGGGGCTTGCCACCCAGCCTTTTCAAGCCAGTTAAGCATCATCAGAGCTGGAAGGGTCACCCCAGACCTTGCTACCTCAGATTGGACACCAAGATAGGCCCTACGTACCCTACCCCGCATGCTTCACACCACTAGGAAGGTCAGCCTAGTGCTTGGCCTTCCTATCTCCACCAATAAAAGCTTCTTAATGCCCTGCTGCAAGTCTGAAAGAAACATCTGTGCCAATTGGTGACAAGTGTACCCAGTTGCTACAAATCAGGGCAGGTTGATCCACACATTGTTGGGGTGCTGAGTTATTGCCCTGCCCAGCTCTGAAACGAGTCTCCCCAGGTAAGCACTGATACTATTCCTAGTGACAATTTGTGCAAACATTCCTAAATCTGTGCTAAATTCTTTGGGGCAGGGGTTGGACCACAGGATGTCCATCCCAGGGAACCAACTCTCTGAGCAGGAGAAATCCCTACAAGCCTGAAGCCTCAAGGGCAGAAACGTCCTCTGACCCAGGCCGTTCTCTCCTGAATGAAATAAGATTACCTGGGAAGGGGGGGTGAGACTGAGCATAGTCATAAATGGTGGGCAGGAAGTGTTCCTAATGCATGTCTCTTTGAGCTGCCCAATTTATGCTGGCAAAACTGCCAGCCCCAGCTGGGAACCAAAGTTGTAGGACACTACTCTTCCTGGCCCAAAAGACCATCAATTGTCCACATATCATAACTGGTCTGGACCTGTCAAAGCAAGAAGACAAACATAAGAACCAGGCCACTGCCTGAATGTAGCCACACAGCCCCTCATGCTACAAATTGAACAGGGAGACCAACAAGGAATCCCACACACCAGAGCCAACTGGCCCTCTGAAGGCATACGCCACAGGGACCCCCCCCCCGGAGGGGATGGGGGGACCCAACAACACAGTCACCTGTGAACACAACTGCAAACAGTAACTGGAACACATGGCCCCACTGGGCCAAGTCACTCAGGTAAATGAGGAACTTGACCAGGCCAACACAGGGAGACCCTGCAGGGCATCCCAAACGAACCAAGTAGCACTGGCCCAAATGAAAAGGCACCATCGTGCCATGGGAAACCCCAAAAGGAGTCCCAACTTTTACAGGGGAGGAATCTGCCCCAAAACATGGACCACTGGCGGAAATGCCTGGCTTTAATAGCATCCCATAGGTAGGCCAACTCAGTTGAGCAAAATTCATAGGGGTAAAGCCCCTCCAGGGTTGTGAACCTAATGGGGGAACCACTGACAGGAACCCCAGCTACTCACCAAATGTGGCTCCCATGCATGGGCAGCCAATGGCACCAGCACCAGGCCAGGCCATTGGCAAATGGTTCCCAATGAAAATACTTACTTCCTGGTGGACCATGCCCCCAGGCCACTTGCTGGACTCCTGTCCCAACAGGGAGAGAGGACTGAAAGGAAAATAAAACCAAATGACAAACAATTGGGAATTATCCCCCGCTGGAAGTGGGATCCCACAATGGGCTAAAAACCACTTTTGGACCTTCTCCTGCTAAAGTGTGAATATGTAGAATCCAAGGCTGAATCAGGTTCCCATCTACAGAAATGCCTGGGGTGGGAAATCTAAGGATGTCAACTGGGGGGGGGGGAGGGCTAGATGAGAACACCTCCTTCAATGGTAAAAGTAATCTTAAAGGTTAAACAACTCACTGGATCCATGCATTCAATTGTGATGACCCAGAACCACTCGAGGGGCTGGACTAACCAAGCTTAGGAGAATCCCAAGGGGCTGTAATGGTAGCCACGTACAAGCCCAAAGGGACAAAACCAGGAGCCCAGCTGGACAAAGCCCCAAAGGGACAAACTTGGGTTGTTCCTGTTCAATAGGACGCCCAGCCCGATTACAGGCTCCATCCAAAGCAACACTGATACAGTAAAGCAGGGGTTCTAAAATTATGGGTCCAGGACCCATTGGTAGGTAGTGACCTAATTTGGTGGTTTGCAAAACATACAGGGCTGAATAGGCCATGCACATCAAGGGGTAAACAAGCTGCTACTGGAGAGGAGCACTATTGCCCAATCAACATTATAGCCCCCCCTCCCCCCGTGGCATTTATAATCAGGCAGCAGCCTCTAAGGACTCTACACAGTTTGACAACTATTGAAAGAATAAAACAACTAAACCATTCAGAATCCCATCAATCCAGCACCTAAAAAGGGGCCAGGTGATTAAGATCAACTTTGTGCCTGGAAAAAACCTTACTAGGAAAGATGCCTAGAGCCCATAAAAAAAAGGGGGGGTGACAGCTAACATGAAAGCAACTCCCCATGGAACAGAAGTCTGCATGGAAGACTTAACAAACCCAAATTGGTGCCAACCTAGGGAGATGATAATTGGGTCCTAAAGCAGGACCTCTGAAAAAATTCCTCCAAGACCCACCTGACTGAGTCCAAGGTTATGGAACTGCATCCTCACAGGAATGTGATCTATATTCTCTATGAATGTGAGCCTGCAAGTGTCAGGTCATACACGCACCACCACTGGGTGCACACCAGGCAATAATTGAGTACACCCCTTACAGTGACTGCAATAGATGAGATTACTGGATACCTTGATTGGAATAATCATAGTTGACCCTATACTCACTAATGATGAACCATTGATGGAAAGTTAGAAGCTTTAAGGATGCTTTAAAAGAGATATCTAATCACTGTTGCCTCTGGCACAGGATTGGCTTGGGACAGAAAGTTTCAAAGCTGTCACTGCATCAAGGCACTGCATCTATAGCTTGTGAGATTCCTTCACTCCTGCTTGCAACCAGCAATGCTACGGTATTAACCCAGTATGTATCCACCTTCGCTGGAGACGCACTCACCTACTCCAGTATGTATCCACCTGGTTCTAACATTATTTCTCTTTCTTTACATCCTACTTTATTAATGCACTGAAACGCACATACATCACCCACTTCTCTCTCTCTCTTTCTTTACATCCTACTTTATTAATGCACAGAAACACACATTTTTACAACTGGTGGGTGTGCTGTTATATCCCCCAAACCTGGGTATTTTTATACCCCTCTGGCACAATTACTTATCCTATCAGGATAAAGGCCAGTTTCTCCTGATTGCATTACTAGCTGAATGGAACCTTCTTGATTAGATTTGCATTCCTGACCCCAGCTATCACCTCACACCTTTTGCAAACACAAAGGAGATAGACATGTAGTTTCAGCTCTTTCCCTAAAATATGCCAGGTTAAAAGAGTGCATCTCCAGCAAAGGTGGATACATATTCCAGGTGGATACATACCAGGTTAATACCCAATGCTACTAGGTGCTAAAGTGAGGTGCCAATACCTCTGCAGTGGTGTTCCTCTTTACTTCTAGTCAGCAGTGGGTGAGCAACTATCCCTCTTCACCCCTGCACCGTGTATTTCTAGTGGCTGTTGCTGGTCTGCATTTTTTATGTATAGTGAATTATATTTAACAATATTAACTCTATAATTAATTAAATAACTATATAACTAATTAACATTTAACTACATTATTGTTGTTTGTAAACTGCTTTGTGGCCATTTGTTTAGAGATGTTTATTTCTGGTGCGTACAATAGGCTCATAGCCTGAAACCTACTGAGCCAAATGGGCTTGACACTGAACACACTATATTACACCATTTCCAAACTTCTGCCCACAGAAACAGTGCTTCCAAGAAGACTTCCCAAATGTTCCTAACTGTAAAATTAGGTAATGCCATATAGCACCAATTAGGATTAGTCAGACCCCTTGAATTACCATAAAGGTACAACAGTGAAAACAAACAACAAAATCCCATGAACTTTAAATCATGCCCTTTACTGAGACAACCAAAATTGACTGGCCTACAATACTAGTAGGAAAAAATTCCAAAGGGACGCTTAAAATAAGATAACAAGTAACACCACTGGTGGTGCTGGTGTGATGGGCCGCAGCAGCACCGGCTAGCTAATTAAATTTATCACTTTGCAACTCAATTTATCAAGTTGCAAATTTAGCCTGCAAACCTATACATACACCCAAGGAATAAGGCCCACTGGAAATGGGGCCCACTCCTGAGTAGACATGCACAGGCATGCAAAACATTCCGCAAACCTATACACATAGCCTTTTACTGTGCATGTCCACTCAGTCTGCAAACAGTATGCAAAACTATACATACACCCCAGGCATAAGGCCCATTGGAAACAATAGGGGCCACTCTTGAGCAGACATGCACAGGCACAAACAGTCTGCAAACCTCGTGGTTGCAGATCAGACTGAACTGAGCTCAATCAGGAAGAAGCCTGCAGACCAGAGCTCTGCTCCCGCCTCCCCCAGCTCTGCAGCCAATGGGGATGCAAGCCCCAGCCTGGCTGCCTGAGGTGGGGCGGGGGCAATTGGCTGTTACTGCTGATAGCACAAACGGCTTTTCTAAACTTTTTGTTTCATGCCATCTGTAGTTAATGTGTTTTACTTATCTGATCTGCATTGGACGTACTTATCAAGAAAGCTTGTAGGCCTGACTAAAATGCAATTCAGTTATAGTGCCTGCTTGAAGCAATATAAATAGTCATCGCTCATGGAATCAAAAAGTAAGCAGCAATAAGATACATATTCTTCAGAGACATATTGGATTAAAAAAAGGGAAGATATTATCACTTTATACTTACAGATGTCGGCTTTTCACTGGATGAGCCAAAGGAGACAACGAAGACAGAAAGTTCTTAAATTGTGAACACTAATCTATGCTCAAGAATGTTTCCTGAATGACATTCTATCTTTTTAACTGCTTTGTTACATTGAGAGCCCAACCCAGAAGGCCCTATCGCTGGCGGTACATGCACTGGCGGTACATACGTATTTTACACGTGTACCGCCAGCTAAAAGTGTTGTGAATGTGCCGGAAAGCACACCCGTGACACATTACCACTTGCATTGGGGCGGTGCTCAGTGAGCATCTGGTCCCAATGCAAGTGGATGGACAGATGGTGCTCCAGTAGTACCGGCTGCCATTAAGACCATTTGGGGTGAGAGGGTGGAAAGGGGGAGGAACTGGGCAGACAGAGTAGAAGAGCAGGCTAGTGAGGGGGTGGGACCCGGTGGTGGCTTCCACCATTGGAATCTTATCCCTTCGCCTCACTCGGGCAGCCCGACACGGCTACTTGATTCACCACCAGCGAAACAGTTGGTAGTGAGCTGAGGAGCCCCATTGCGGCTGCAGGCCTTTCCCCAGGGGAAGGGGATGAACTGAGGAGACTCTGGTGGCTGCCTGGCTCCCATCGTATGCAACAGTAGCCATTTTGGTACTGCTGCTCCTATAGGAGCTGGCAGTTTAAGATTGGGCTGTGAAACAGGAATCGGACTTTTCAAATTTCACCTGCAATTTTGTGAGATATCTGTGATATCTATTTTTCCATTTTTCACAAAGTGCTGAGTTGTGCTAGATAGATGGAATAAAGTTTAAAAGAAAAAAGAAAACTGATGGCAATGGTGAGGCATTCTGAAAACAAAATAGAACCATTTCTACCCATGAGATCATTATAGCCCAGTGGTTCCCAAACTGTGTTCTGTGGAGCCTTAGGGTGCTGTGGGATGTCCCCGGTCACCCTTCTTATTGGCTCTCCCAAACACCTCCATCTTGATCTCACAAAATTTTGTCAGATCCAAGATGGCAGTGCCCAAATCTCATTAGATTTGTGTGCCACCATCTTGGATTTCATAGTATTTGGGCACTACCACCGTGGATCTCATGAGATTTGGGCATTGCCATCTTGGATCTTGCAAGATCTAAGATTGTGGTGCCTAGCTGAGCCAGGAAGAAGACACTGTGGGAATGCTGTGCCCTGGCAAAGTTTGGGAACCATTGTTATTGTCCCTCTCAGAAAACAGTGAGAGCCACTTGCCAGATACATTATAAATAGACTAAATGTTTGCCTTTTAATGTTCTGACTGGTCCAATTCCAGTGCAAATAGCCTTCTCTCACCAGCTGTCTAGCTATGCAGCCTGTGGATCTTGAGAGAATCTCTTTCTCTTCTTCTTTTTCCCCTGGGGAATGTTACCTCCCTACCCATGGATGTGGACAGGGGTATCTTTATGCATTTAGCTGATGTTTTTACGTTATTTATGGTACTGATTTTAATGTTATTTTTAATGTATATTTGTATATTATTGTAAACCACCCTGAGCACCAGCTTTCATTAACTGGGGAAAGGCAGTGCAGGCATTCCCCGTTATCCACAGGGGATAGGTTCCTGCTGCTACTGCGGATACCAAAATTATGGATAGCAGCAAACCCAGATCAAATCCTTCCATTGCACCTCTTTTCTTTGCAAATACTTTGCAAAAGGGAGATTTTTCTTCCTTTCACTTTGGAACAGAAGCAAGAAGCAAACAGTGAGGACCTAAACTTTAGCTGCTAGAGGAACACTACAGGAGGCAATAGTGAGAATGCTAAGGGAAAGTCCTCTAGCAGCTATGAGTGCAGGTTCTCGCTGTCTGCTTCATGCTAATGTTTTCTTATGAATGTTTGCAGATGTTTCTCCTTTCATGAGTAGTGGCATTGCATGGCTGGGGTTGCAATCCTAAAAGCCCTTACTGTTCAATCCCCATTGAATGTGATGGAGTTTGCTTCTGAATAAACATGCTTAGGCTTGTGGGTCACTTATCTGCAAGGGCGGATCTGTGGTTTTCATGCTGGCATGGTTTTTTAAGTCCTGAATCATTACTGTGCTTTGTGGCTGTGCATCACATCACAATTGCTTAATTGTGCATTGTTCCCTATTCCTTGTTCCCTCTCAGAGCCCTACAATAACCTTTTGTATTTCCCATTTGTTCCTTTTCATGTTAATGCCATTTAACTTGCAAAGCGAATGCCAACTATTCCTTAAATACCTTCACAAAGCAAACCCTTTACATTGTAAAATACAAAACAGAAACAACAATGGCTGGTATTACTGCTTTTTCAATGAAACGTAATTACAACTATTGAGCTACATTAGAGTTAAATTAGTGGTTTGATGATAAATGAATCCCTTGCCTATCAACCAAATCTATCATGGCGAATCCATTCTTCAAATCAAACCAACAAATCAATTGTTACTAGTGGGGGGAGACAAGGAGAGTATCTGCCTGAAACACTAGGTGAAAAAAATTCAACAGCGACTTCATAAATATTGGTAGTTCGATCTCATCTGAAATTAACAGTAATGAAGTTGAGATGGAGGTTAATGAAGTCAATGGGAATCTAGTTGACCGAGAACTGAAACAGACAATAATTCCTAAGAGAGATGAAGGTGGTATTACAGAAGCATCAATTCTTATGCTATACAAAGTTTTTTGTTTCTGTTCTGGTCTCATGATGTATAGCGTTTAAAAGCACCACAGAATAATCAAGATAATCTTGATTATTTGATTTAAAAAGATAATCCAATGAGAATGGGTGTGCACATCATTATTATACCTACTCCAATTTTTTAGAAAAACTATGGCTTGCCTCACAAGCATGTAACATACCACATCAACAAATGTTTTCAACAATAGCCAGCCAGTTGCCTCTGGGAAGCCACAAGTGGGACAGGAAAGTACAGTCCTCGCTTACTGTGTATTTTAAGCATCTAAAATTCAGAGGTAAACTGCCTCTGAACATTTATTTTTTAACATTTGTTGATCCAAAACTTCATTTACAATAATTACAGTGCAAGCCTATTCAAAAGTCCCACTGAATTCAAGGCGACTTGCCCCCATGTCAGTGCATATGGGATTCCAGTGTAAAAAACACAGCTCAGCAAATCAATCATCAAACTAAAAAGCAGTAAATCACCTGAAACTCAGAAAGGGAATCTTAGCATTGAGCTTGTTTTGTAATGGTCAGCTGTCAGTTCTTGGAAGGATTTTTAAATGAAAGATTCACTTGAGTTTTCCAGGCCAAATGGAATCTATTTGGGGGCAGGGCGGCTGGTGCAACAGCGACCATTTTGGATCCTTACAAATGGATTCAGTAAAAAAGGTTTACTAAAAGAATTATGCTTCAGTAGTTACTCTGTATGTATAGAAGGCACAAAACCCAGGAAAAGGTCTTTGTTCAACTCACATGTTCTCTGTGACTATCAGATAAGGAATATGCTGGACTAGCCCAAAACATTTTTGTACTGGAGATGGAAATTTCAGTGAGCCTCCTCCATATGGTGAAAAAAAAAAAAAAAGCATTCACCATTTGACATTTGTAATGGCAGTCATAATCTACTACCCAAGATGGCTGCTGCCATAGGAATCCACACATGTCACAAGCCAGTGTTTGCAAGAATGCATAGGATTCTGATTCTATTCCTAGACAGGGATTCTATCTATCACCATCTTCTACAACTCTTCTCCCAGAGCTACTCTCACTTCTCTTCCTGTATGCAGAATGAATACTATTTTGCATATGTGGCTCTTGAGCTTAAGAATCCTTGTCACCTGCACTGGCATAGCTAAAGGATCTTGTACCTGGGGGCACAGACATTTTTGACACTCCCTGGGAGTTAACTCCTCTTGGGGGCCAGATTCCCAGAAACCCCCCCCCGGGCTTCTGGGAGATGGTCTGAGGCCATGTACAGCCTCCCCATACCTCAGAACTCTCCCTCGATGTTCCACCATGGAGGTGTGGGTTGGCATCCCCTCAAGGCGTGGTACCCAGGGCAAAGTACCATCTGCCCCCCCTTAGCTATGCCACTGTGAGCACTGGAAACATGGGAAGATGAACGACGAAAGGTTTTACTATAGCCTAATGGTTCACTATATGCAACTGTGGTCCACCGCCATGGTTGCTTTTTACGTGTATGCATGTAGTGCTGACTGCGTACAAGGCAAGCATGACCCAACCCAATGTCATGGCATTTTGAATCTGGCTTTTGGTAGGGAAGATTTAGATATCTTAGGCCAAATTTGGGTCAGCAAAGAATAACCCCCACTCCATAGCCTAGCTGGCTGGGTTAGGAGAGGCCTTGCCTCTCTTGCCTGTCTGGTAATTTTTCAACCTACTAATCTCTAACTGGCCAGGGAATCCTCTCTGCCAAGCCTTGATTATTATTTATTTATTTATTTATTTATTTATTTGAAGAATTTATACCCCGCCTTTCCCATGCCGAAGCAAATGCCCAAGGCGGCTTACATGAGCTAGTCTAAACCACCATTTACAGGCTAGTCTAAACCACCATTTTTTTCAATGGGGTTTTTACAAATCTACAGTATTCTTGTGATCTGCCGATTAATCCTCAAGCCCAGATGTTGCCTTCACAGTGTGGTTCTCTCCTTTGGCTGCCTGCCATCAAGCCTCAGCAGGCAATCGCAAGTCAATCCTGGACAGGTCCTCAAGGTGGTATTCCCTTCTTTGCCAGCTGGCCTCCTCACACACACACTCCACCGCAACTCTCCCTTGCGGTGAGCTAATCAGCTCCGCAGCGACTCTGTTCTGCCACCACAGGTACTGCAGCTTGTCACAGCCTGGTATTCGTCTCCCATCCAAAAGCAAACCCCAGATTTTCCTGCTTAGCTTCAGGCAGTACCAGCAGCTCAACCATCAGTCCACATTCCTTCTCAGATTCTCAATTCATGACTCCAGTTCACACTCTGATAACCTGGCCCTCTGTCAGAGCTGATGGCAGGACTGACGTAGAGACAACACAGCTCTTCAAATGAAATTGGGTGCGACACCTTGTGGAGGCACAGCAGAATTTGGGCATGCCATGGGGATGGAAGCAGCGCAGTGCTTCTGGCCCCATTCAGTCTGCCTCTTCCAAACAGTGTCCCCTCTATAAAAGTGTCAATAAACACAATGGCCCAACTGCATGAAAATGGGTAGAATCCTCTAATTCTCTCTCTGCTACTTGGCTCAACGATGTTGCTATGAGAGGAAAACAATGTCTTTCCATTTCCTTAGTCTTTCATTTCATTCATACAAAATATGAAAACAAGAATTTATATTGCAGAGTAAAATACTTAACATTACCAAGGGCTGCTGGTCAGTATGAAGCATCTGCCAGCTTTGAAATTATTCTTATGATGGCTAGATTATTATTTCTTAATTTCATTAGTTGCAAGGAACGTAAGTAGCAATTTTCTGTGCTGCCATTAATATTAACGCTTGAGTACTGTAACTAGTGATTACAATCAAGTCAAGTTCTGAATAACTAATCCCAGATAGTGGAAGGTTTTATGCTAATAAGAGTACTTAAAGCAATCATTTCAGGTTAAAACCAGTTACCAATACAGGAAAGAATCCAAATAAAACAGCAAAATATCATGAAATAAGTAGTTAGCAAAGAAAATTCACTCATCCATTCATCTCAGTCCAGCAAATGTATACTCTGGGAATGCTAGAACCAGAATTAGTTAGCAATGTGCAAGCACCCCCCCCCCCAAGCCCAAAAAATTCACCACTTATTATTTTGACTTGTCTTCAAGTTACTCAAATGATAATCTGTGGTAGAACATCTACATTCATTTTGAATGCAGTGACAACCTAGTGACATATGAAATTTCCCTCAGAAAATTTATAAGCCTGTCCCTCAGAAAATAGGCCCAAACCTATCCTCGAGATATGGTGAAAGAGGAAAGTGCAAAAATTGGCTTGAAGCTCAACATTAAAAAAACTAAGATCATGACAACCACTCCCATCACTTCCTGGCAAATAGAAGGGGAAGAAATGGAAGCAGTGTCAGAGTTTATTTTCCTGGGCTCCAAGATCACCGCAGATGGTGATTGCAGCCCTGAAATTAAAAGATGTTTGCTTCTTGGGAGGAAAGCTATGGTGAACCTAGACAACTTAATAAAAAGCCGAGACATCACCCTGCCAACAAAGGTTCGCATAGTCAAAGCTATGGTTTTCCCAGTAGTAATGTATGGCTGTGAGAGCTGGACCATAAGGAAGGCGGCGCGCCGAAGAATAGATGCTTTTGAATTATGGTATTGGAGAAGACTCTTGAGAGTCCCCTGTACTGCAAGGAGATCCAATTGGTCAATCCTCCAGGAAGTCAAGCCTGATTGCTCCCTGAAGCTGAAGCTCAAATACTTTGGCCACCTCATGAGAAGGGGGGACTCTTTAGAAAAGACCCTCATGCTGGGAAAGATGGAAGGCAAAAGGAGAAGGGGGCAGCAGAGGATGAGATGGTTAGATAGTGTCACTGAAGCAATGAACGTGAAATTGGGCGAACTCTGGAAGCTAGTGGAGGACAGGGAGACCTGGCATGCTGTGGTCCATGGGGTCGCAAAGAGTCGGACACTACTTAGCGACTGAACAACAACAATCGCCACATAAACTAGTGCAATGACAATACAGTATACAAGCCTGCCAATGAGAAGATTGGGGCATAATTTGGTTGAGGAGGAGTCAACTTACACCATATTCTAACCCCATTTCAGACAATGGACACTCCCCTGATGCCAGAAAAATGTTATGCCAACATCAGAGATCGTGTAGTAACTTATGTAGTAACTTAGGAGTAACCCCATAAGGAACAATGGAAAGGGGAAAAAATCAGAAAATTGCAGAAAAATCTCCTGTTTTGCCTCTGCCATGCCCACTTTCCTATGATGGAGCACAGGATACAGGCTATATTTGGCAGCCAATCACACCATACCCACCCCAGTACTGACTGGGCAAAGAGCACATATTCAAAGTGTATCTTATATTGAGCAAGGGGGAACAACTGTCCCTCTTCACCCCAGCATGGCATCTTTTCCAGTGGCTATTGCTGGTGTCTGTTCAATGTGTGTGTGTGTGTGTGTGTGTGTGTGTGTGTGTGTGTGAACAGTTTGGAACCTGTGGATTTGACTCACTGTGGGTTTGGAAACCACAGTGCTCACCTGAACACACACACACACACACCCCCGATGTGACCGGAAGTCTCTCTAAGGATACTAATAATTTCCATTCAATATAAAATTCACTGTGGATTTGGTTGGGCAAGCCTGGTTTGAGGAAGGCCCATGCTGTCTTCATTAGTTTAGGGCGCAATCCTAACCAACTTTCCAGCACTGACATAGCTGTGCCAATGGGGCATGTGCTGCATGCTGCAGTTGGGGGGGGCAGTCACGGAGGCCTTCTCAAGGTAAGGAAATGCTTGTTCCCTTACCTCAGAGCTGCATTGCCCTTACCCTTGTGCTGGAAAGCTGATTAGAATTGCACCCTTAGAAAAATCCTCAAGAGAGTTTTACATGTATACATATTTCAAAAGCAAATTTCATAGTCACTGGAACTTCTCATTCAGCCTGAGGCAACTTTCTTTCAGGAGTTGGCAATACCAGCATCAGTCTGGAAAATTCTTAATGCACCACATAATGGTCCTTCCCCACTAAACAATGTCTCTTCCTATGTGTGATGCTTTGCTCTTACCATGTGCTGCATCCTGCAGCTGGGCAGGGGAAAGTCACAGGGGCTTCCTCAAGGTCAGAGAATGTTTGTTCACTCACTTTGGATTTGCATTGCGGCTGCATCAGTTGGAAAGGATTGGGCCCTTCATTGTCTTCATCATACAGTAATATCATATGACTATATACCGTATGTAGCTGGAGTAGCACGGCATATCTAGCTGGAGATAATAGTCCATTCTTTTAACCAAAAGCTATTAATGGTGATTTGGAATGGTGATAAGTTCATGGAGCATATCAGAGGATGAAGAAAGTCTACAAATCTTCTCCAAGGTATTTAATTTGTATGGCTGTGATGTTCTGAGAAGACCTCAGTGCTTTCATTTTTTCTCCAGGGGTATGTTAAGAAAATATATGTGTCATGGGAAGTTGCTTTAATTATTTCTCACAGGAGATGTGGGCAAGTTATTAAATTCAATGGAGTTGCTGATGTCACTCTGAATTTGATCAAATATTATGGGATATTTGAGCAAAATACGTATTTGCAGCAAGGCTGAACTTAGCATTGAAGAATCTGGTGCACAGATTTTACTACATTCAAAGGTTATTGTTGTCAGTCATTGAAATGTTCATCCTTAGCACACAAATATGATTTGAAAAAGTTAAATTTTTCAAAAGAAGAAAAAACAAGGTTTTGGCACTAATTTTGGCACTTATTCTTCAAATAAATAAATACATAAATATTATGTATCACATACTGTAGATTCTATCTGCCTTGTCTTGCACCAAGAAGAATATGGAATGATCACCACATGCTAAGGATGACAGTTTCAATGATTTAGCAAATGAAGGCGAAATTAGGTCTACAGCCCAATCCTAACTAAATTCCCCCACATCGATGCATTGCTGTTGGCATCAGCTATGCTAACCCTGCGGGGGAATCTCAGCTGCTGGAGGTCTCCTTAGAGTAAGCCCCAGCAGCTGCAGTGGGTTAACTCTAACCTGCTCCAGCAATATCACTGGCACAGGTCTACATTAATTCATGTTGGCAGATCAGGCCCACAAAGAGGGATAGGATACAGCATGCACCAGCTCCACCGATCCCAACCCCTCCTGGGCCCATTCCACCCATCTTTGTTGTACCCTCCCCCTTCCCTGTTCCATCCTCTGGCTTGGTGTGTCAACAGAAGCCACTTAGTTAAGGTTGTGGCCCTAGTTCTCAATGAGGTGGTAAATCTGCATTTAACCTGCACCACTACAGCCAGCAGGTAGAGATTATCATGACTAAGTTCTCCAGGCAAAAATTTCCTGTAAATACAAAAATAACTTACCAAGAAAAATGGTTGTAGCCTAGTATTCTCTCTGACAATAAATTTTTCTTTGCATTAGATTTTTTTTAAAAAAACAGAGCCCCCCCCCCATGAATTGGTACAATCAAGACAGAACTAAGCAGTAAGCTCAGTGGCTTACATAGGTCACAGGATGCAAGAACCATGTGCGAATGCCAGATAACACATTTTGACAATTAGCACATGAATCCATGAGGCTGGCCTGGGCACAGTTAGGCTGGCAGTCCTCCTTGCTTCTCCAGGGGTCAGCTTCTGCCTGTTCCTCCTTTATTCAAGAAACTAGAGGCCAAAGAACACCAAGATGCTGATCTCTGGTGGGTAGTGCATTCTAGAGTAGCACAGTCTCGATCTGATGCATGGTACACTTGCCAAAATGTTTGAATAACATTGAAGTAGACAACCCACCCCAAACTTGAAGCAAAAATGGAGCAAAAGAAATGGAATATGATTGGAAGAGACCATTGATTGTTCTAACTGTATTCCCCAGTTGAAACGAAGTCTGGGTGAAGCACAATGTAATGTTTAGAAATATGTAAGAACAGGGTGCATGTTCAGATCTTGGGCATAAAGAGAATTTTAGTACTGATATTCGTGCCACACAAGGCCAATGTCTGAAAAGAAAACAAAAATAATAGAGTAATTGATATGTGTTGTTGGGCTCTAAACGTTGTGAGAAAAAAATGTTTTTTGTAGGCATTGAGTGAAAGGAAGTCAGGTCCAACATTTTTGCTTCCACAATCATTTATGGTAATACGTTTGTTCTTGTGATGTAAATAGGACTTTCTATCTTTGAAAGTCGCTCTATTGCTATAAGCAGAGTCTTGTTTTCCTGTAAGAGATGTAATGAACTTGTCGGGAAGGGGGAAGCGGGATGCTGAAATTTCACACACAGCCCACACATGACCAGGAAGAGTTTAGAAACTCTCCCAGATAATAATTACAATATCTTTGCATCATGCTTCCCCCTACGATGCTTGTAATGTTGGTTGCTGAGTCATAGTGGCAGAGAGTGTATATTAACATTTGGATCATTATCACCAACACCAAGAGGAGAGCCAATTCAGAAAAGGACAATACAAATGAACAGAAAAAGAGAGATTCAAAAGTTTGAAGGTTTTTTTTTTTTTAAAAAACAGCAAAGTGATAAATGATACAGAAGAAGTGATACAGATAAATGATACAGTGAAGCGGAAGGATTTAGTGAACTAGAACTAACAGCCCTTTATTGTATTTGTTGTAAAGGGCCCTATAATGGTTTGCTGTGTGTGCTATCAAAGGCCATTTTGGGGCCTGTCTCTGTTACAGGTAAAGTAAGCCAGTGGGGTGGTGGGGCTGAAAGGCAAAATGGGGAGGCAAAGGGGATGGATTTCAGTGGCACAGGCACGTACCAGGATTCTAACCCTGTTCCCATTCCCATTCCCTCTCCCCTAATCTCTTTGGATTTGCACCAGCAAAATAGCGAGCACAGATCCAAGGAGATCCATTGGGGCAGTGGAAGCTTGTCTCAAGCTAAGGGGACAAATGTTCCCTTACCTTGAGTAAGCATCTAGGCTGCCCACCTCTACAGGATACAATGTGTGGTCTGTTGGCACAGGTGCATTAGCCGGGGGGGGGATTTGGGGCCCTATCCTAATTAACATGGGCAGTACGAGAATACCACCCGTGTCTTTGTCATGAAGGCACCTTAAAGAGCCTTCGCCGCTGGCGGGAAGACCTTGGGAAGACCGTAATGCTGGCGGTGGGACTGGTGCGACTTTCAATGCCGGATCTGTTTCAGGCCATGAAGCCCGACATGGAGGCTCTCACCTCTGCACCAGCAAAATAGCACAGGGAAGGAGACCCATCACCCCCCCCCCACTATGGGGGAAGGATATGAATGTGGCTGCCTGGCTGCCGAGGGATGAAGCAATAGCCGCTTGGCTACCGCTGCTCATATGGGCTCGCAGGCAGGTCAGGATTGGGCTGTTGGTTAGCACCACCAGGCTGTCAGATTCACCTATCATTTTTATCCAAGACCACAATATTCATTATATTTCATCATGGTGACCTTTTCTTTCTGGATATGACTTGCAGCTTGAGGTGTGTTATTCACTCACACAGAAGCGCTTGCTGTGATGTAAAGTTCTTGTTGACATGATAATAATCAGAAGTTATTATTTGAGGGCAAATTCGGAAACTTTACCCTGGGGTTTCGCTCTGAAGTGTCTTGGAAGTCTCTGGAATATATCAATTTCATATTTCTCAAAGTCTGGCGAGGACCTTAGGATCTTGAATAGCTTCTGCAAGCAGCCCAGATCCAAAACGTTGCTCGGAACGGTCCCCAGGTGTGCATATTGCGGTCTGAGACAAACATAGTTGCTCACCTGGCCTCTGGTACACCCATGGAGCAACCCTTTCCACGTGGTACTGACTTCAGAGTATGTGAAGATTGTTATGGAAACCCTTCAGATTCCATTAAGTTGGGCTTCCAGGTTAGAAGGAGAAACCCATTCCCTGAAATGGAAGCAATGGAAGCAATGGAAGCTCAAGATGCAGTGCAATTTGGATGGTGTGAAAATTGGTGACATCTCTACGATCAAACAATATTATGACTAGAAAGGCTACCATATAGTGAATATAATACAGGCATGGCCCGGTACCTACTGCGGTTCAGTTCTGCCCCCCCCCCAGTGGATACCTGAAACTATGGATACTGAGGAAGCCTTTTTAAAGATAGAGGAACATCAGTGGTTTTGCTACAACGTGGTAAAAAAAGAGATTTGTTTAACATTCCCCTATCTTTTTAATAAATATCCCAGTATCATGGTATCCGTGGATAACTGAAACCATGGATATTGAATCAGTGGATACTGGGGCATGCCTGTATATCAAAAATAATGTGATACACAGGCATATAAATCAAGTGAGCATTAAGGCTGGTGGGACAGAAGGTAAACCCCACAGAGATCTTGCCCCTTCCCACTAAAATTCTCCCCAAATTGAAAGTCAGTAGACCCACACAATTACAGAAGATTACACAAGACATCTTCTCAGCTTGAGCGGAAAAGGAAGAAGTAGCATCTCATATCTCATACTCTATTCTCTTAGAAAGCCAAGCAGCTGCTTTTTTTTAATATAAAAAAGATGAGTGAGTTGCATGGCAACAGATGTCAAAATCTTGTAAGACTGAACATCACAATAATATCTTCTTGAAATTCAAGGGACATTTTTCACATGGTACAATAGCAATGGAAACGAATGAATTTCAGAGTTTTTGGAACAAATTCATTTCAGACAGAAGTCTAAATAGTATGTCTCTGCCATCATGTCAGAAAGAGACTCTCATTTCTTCTCTTTTACTCTTGTTGAATATCGGACAGCGCAATCCCAGCTGCCCTGTAGCATAGACGCGGCACCCCCGTGTCAGCATTAGTGCTCTCAGGCCGACGCTAAGAGTAGTGACGGCCTAAGAGTGCTGGTGGCAAGCCTACCTTGCGCCGACCAAAGCCGGTCTGCACAAGAGAGGCTCCAGGACGGGATGGGGCATCACCAGAGGTCTCAAGGCTGATGAAGGAAGGTCCAGCAGGTCCCAGGGACATCAATCAGGCCATGCCAGGCCTTATCTTTTCTGTTCTGAGGCCAGCTGAGCACTGAGGGATTAACAGCATCAACATATACTCTTGGCACACTCCTGTCACAGGACGTGAACGTAGACTATAGAATGGCCCGGAGTTGTCTGTGATTCTGGCCTGAACTTCAGTTAGAGTAGAACTTCACCCACCCCCAGCAGGCCTGCTCAGGGTTACAATAATGAAAGCGCAATCCTAACCTGGAATTAGACCGGCACAGTTAGGTCAGCAAAGTTTGGTTGGCTCAAGGGCCACCATAAAGCGTGTTTGGACCATTCTCAGAGTCAGGGAGGGTGGCGCACATCTGTATGCTGGCCTCTCTGACTTCAAAAGTGGTCCAAACATGGTGTCTTTTGTACCAGCCAAACTTTGCTGGCCTAACAATGCCGGCCTAACTCCAGGTTAGGATTGTGCCCTGAGTACCAGGAAAAAATTATTGTTTCAATAATTTGAAGTGCAAGAGAATACCTGCACTGCTCCCCGTGGTGGATCCCCACCTATCCCCATTCAATGAACACTACCATTCAGGGTTGGCCTAGGAGAGCACTGGCCAAGGGCTAACACCCATCAGAGGGCCCAGCCCTCTAGCCTCAGAGCAAGTGGCTGTGCACAACAGATTATCAGGCAATGTCAGGCAATGGTCCTGGCTTGCCAGTGGGGGGAATGAGTGCAGGGCTTTATCCCAGGGTGTCCAGCAATTTGTTGCCAGGACTGCTGCCACTGTCGCTAGTGCTGAGAGTTTCAGGAGTGCTGTGTGTTTCAGGAGTTTCATGTGGACCCTCTGATGGCCCTTGGCCAGTGCCCAGTGGGGTTAACCTCTGAGGCCACAGCACTTAATGCAAGTATTATTGAACTTCCTCAGAACCTTCTGGTGGCAGCCATTCCACACACTCCGCTGTATCACATCTGCAACAGCCAAAAAGCGCATTCAAGTGATGTAACTGGGGGATATGATTCGGTCATAAGAGGCCGTGGCAGGCCTCACTGCAGCAGGGCGCAGCAGCACTGAAGAACCCACGTGCTTTTTTCACCCCTCCCTTGCATTCAGATAGCTCCTAAATAGAGCAATTACAGACGTGGGCAGGTCTGGCTGGGCAATGCACAGGGGTGGGCAGGAGCACTGGGAGTGTGGTGATGTCGCCCCACCCCCCGGGATACTACGAGCCGAGTACGACTCTTACATTCCCTTACCTTGAGGAGGCATTCGTGACTGCCCCCCCCCCCGCAACTGCATGATGCAGCACATGCTCGATTGCATGGCGCAGCTTTGTCAATGCTGGAAAGTTGGTTAGGATTTGGGCCTAAGGTACATATTGTTTTGGAAAACTTTGTCTCACTATTAGCCTAATTTGAGGCACTTTGATGTGGTTCACTCTGCTAGCCAGTCAACAACCCCCAAAATAGTCATTCCCCAAGTGATTTTTTTTTTCATTTTTTAATAATAGCCTTTATTGAAGACTGGACAATTGTAGACGTGACTATTGGTAGTCACCTGAGATATGTACCAGAGCACTGTTGGCAACGAAATTTCCCCACAGCTGTGCATTAAACGAGAGGGGAAGCTAAACTCAACTGCCATTACTACATTTCTTACTGAGAAATTCTTACATGTTCAAGGAACTCCAGGTTTGCCCTAACACAGCTTGAAAGTCACCACTCAAAGCTATCAGAGGCAGACCTCAAACAAGATGCCAGATTAGACAGGCCTAATGCCTTATCCAGTAAAGTAATTCATTATGTTCTGATTGCAGCCCTTGAGTGACATGGCAGATTGTCCTTTGTTCTATAATTGGGTCCAATTAAATGCTTATTGAACTGTAATATTCTACACTAGCAACTGAGAGGCGCCCACAAAGGTGTGAAATCTTCACCTCCTTGAAAGGAAATCAAAGGCTTATTTCCAGTCTGATGAAGATAACCAAATGCTCTAAGCAACAGAGAGAAATAACGAATATTCGTGAGGGGCAGATGAACCCCAGCCTCCACAACTGATTCATAATAGATTTTTTAAAAATGAATTGAGATAAATTAACCCATTAAAAAAAACATTAACAACTAACAACTAACCAGTTACCAACAATTAACAATAATTGTAACAATTGTAATAAACAACTAACCAGTTACAAATTAATGCCTCCATGCTTCCAACTTCCCAATGATAAAAGTACCCCCACCATTGCCTTATTGTATCTCCCCCTCTTCCCTCCTCTCTTCCTCTGCAATTGTCTCCTGCGCCATCTTGTCTCCCCTTCTGTGCCTTCAGTGTCACTGCTTCTGCCTTGTCTCCTGCTCCCTGCCTTTTGAAAAGGCAATGGTCAGAGAAGGAAGTGTGAGTGGAGTAGAGTAGTAGTGGGCTAGACTGTCTCTGCTCTAGCCTATCACTATAGACCTCCTCACTTCCTTCTCCAACTTCTGTCTCACACTGAGGCAGGGTGTGAGATGGAGGAGGTGAGTAGTAGTAGCAGTGGCAGTAGCTACAGTAGTGCTGGATAAGGGAAGGCCGAACTGACCTGAACAGTGAGGTGGAGAAAGAGCACAGCTGCTACCTGCACTAATCTCTCATCCAAGGTGGTCACTTCTTCATATCTCATTCTTGGGTTGACTGTGTTGGCAGCCCTTTCCAGATTTGATCTGTCACTATGAAAGACTATTATCATTATCAAGAGGACTATAGCAAATGTGCTATAGTGTATTTACTCCAGTGTCTACTGTTAGAGTGCAATCCTAACCGGGAGTTAGGCCGGCACAGTCAAACCAGCAAAGTTTGGCTGGCATAAGGGACACCATAAATTATGTTTGGACCACTCTCTGAGTCAAAGAGGCCAGCACACAGACGTGCACCATCCTCCCTGACACGGAGAGTGATTGAAACACACTTTACAGTGGCCCTTATGTCAGCTAAATGTTGCTGGCCTAACTATGCCAGCCTAACTCCTGGTTAGGATTGTGCTCCTACTGTCACTAAAATCCCAAGCCAGACCGCTCTCTCAGG
The DNA here is from genome assembly GCA_029204185.1 of Lerista edwardsae. Taxonomy (NCBI): domain Eukaryota; kingdom Metazoa; phylum Chordata; class Lepidosauria; order Squamata; family Scincidae; genus Lerista; species Lerista edwardsae. Next base: position 10,338,821 of record JAJKFI010000035.1, on the reverse strand, counting down.
TCTGGTCTTTTCACAGAAAAAAGCCTTTATAGAATAGTTGCAGTTAAAATTGAATTTAAATAGCTCCATTAGCCCTGTACAGAAGTTCTTTACCCCTGCATGCAGTAAACTATGGGGAGCTGGGAGAAGTGTACCACCCAACCCTACAGCTGACACCCAGTGACCATGCTATGAATGCTGGCACATCAGGCTTTTGCATGAAAGAGGCAGTACTCCAGCAGGTTTCCTCTATGTGTTTTGCAGCTCAGAGTTCCAAATCTCATGATGTGACCCTCTCTCCATTCAGTGCTGCTCTTTTCTGTAGAACACCTTAGGGCGTGTGGCTGGTGGCCACATTGGCGGCACTTTGTGCCATAACTTATGGCAGCAGGTTGCTCAACTAAGAAGAGCTGCACCATGCCTTTAATTTGTTTGTACATTTCTCCCCTGCCTTTCCACCCAGGACCTCAGCAGGATGGATGAGTTTCTTAGAAAGTTTCTGTTTTATCTAGGGCAGTGTTTCTAAAACTGTAGGTTGGTACCCACTTGGCAGGTTGTGAGTCAATTGCAGGTGGGTCGTATAGCACCTATGCCATCATTGAAAATATGGAAAGATGGGACACTGGACAGGGAGAGGGCTGTGTTACTATTCTGCTTGTGTCAAGGTTTTAATAGCATGTTTTTCTTTCTGATTCACTTTTCTATTAGAAAACGGCTGAGAAGTAACCCAACATATTGCTGCATTCTCAGGAAAGCAGCAGTCTCTGGCGTCACAGTGATAGCATGTCAGGCCATGACATCACTTCCGGTGGGTCCAGGACAGGTTATCATTCTAAAAAGTGGGTCCCAGTGCTAAAAAGTTTGAGAACCACTGATCTAGGGCATTAATCAGATCCAGATATCTGCAGCTCCGTTATGGTGGCTGCATCATACATCTTTGAGGGAAGCTTTGTATGACAAAACTTCGGAACATTTTCAGCTTAGATAAAATGTGCAGACCGTTTGGGGCCAGTTCTCCAACACTACCAGCCCGTATCAGGCTATTGCTCCCAGTCAGCCTAAATAGGAATCTCAGCAAGGACAGGCAAGTCTCCTTCTGCATCTGTTAGTGATACTTCCTTAATCATGCCTTGAATCATCTTGATGTAGGAGGGACAGGGAACTTTGAAAGCTCTCATCTTCTTGCTGTTTGGAAAAGGGATAAATATAAAATGTGTCTTCGACACGTTGCTATCAGCATTTGGGTAATGATATTTAATAAGAATATTTACAGGATGCTAGCACAGCTTGTTGGGAAAAACAAGCTGGCATGTGTGTCAAACTCTTCCTGCACCATACTGAAGAGGATGGGGTGGGTGGGGTGGGGGGGGAGGAAAGTTGTACCCGACAGGTGAAGTGACTCAGCAGTTCTTGCTTAAAAATCCCCCCCCTTGCTAGAGAGAACATTGTCGTTGACTAAGGGCTGTCGAGGTTGTTGTCATCTGTCTTTTAATTAGGCATCATTTCCTTGTTGTTTTCAACTGATTGTTTTAATATTTAATATTAAATGTTTTAATAGTATTTTAATATTTAATATTTTGTGTGTTACAGAATGTGAGATGTTCTGAGGCCTCTCGAGGCAAGGAAAGGAGACACAAGAATACTCAGAGGGCAACATTCTGCACTGCGGTACAGCAGTGCCGAAATCAATCAATCAATCAATCAATCAATCAATCAATCTATCTATCTATCTATCTATCTATCTATCTATCTATCTATCTATC
>JAJKFI010000035.1:10321432-10337069 GCA_029204185.1 Lerista edwardsae | reverse complement strand
ATCTATCTATCTATCTATCTATCTATCTATCTATCTATCTATCTATCTACACAAAGTTCACAAAGCATTCTACAGGCAAATAAAGTTAAATGGCTCCCTGTCCCAAAAGGGCTCACAAGCTTAAAAAAAATGCAGACCACCACCAGCAACAGCCACTAGAAAAGACACTGTGCTAGGGTGAAGAGGGACAGTTACTTTCCCCCTGCTAAAGTGCCTCTTGCCCAGTTAGCAGGGTTGCCCAGTTAGCAGGGTTAGCAGTGAAATGGCCTCCACTGTCTCCAGCCTGAAAAGAGAGGCTGCTGGAGGGTGTCTCCAAGGTTAGGGGACATTTGTCCCCTTCCCCTGGGGTCAGTCGCAGCAGCTGCTATGTGGCTTCTTGGGCTGGCACCAGCAAAATCACTAGTGCAAGTTTGAGCAGGCCTGTGTTTGAAAATCAGGCCTAGGAAGGAGACAGGTTACAGTGGTTGCCCCTACTGCCATTCCTGCCCCTCTCCCAGGCCCGATTCAACCCCTCTCCATCAGATGCTGGGCGGGACTTATGTGGGACTTCCACGTGATTGGCTGCCCATCCGCAGCGTTCCACGGCTGCCCTGGACTCAGGGGGGCTGCCCCGGTTGGCATGCCCCACCGCTGCACGCCCAGGCACCCAGCACGCCCCCCACCCGTCCTCCGTGGCGAGCAGGAGCCCCCCCCAAGGCCAGGGCAGCCGCGGAATGCTGTGGACGGGCTGCCAATCATGTGTAAGTCCTGTCTAAGTCCCGCCCAGCGTTCCCCTTCTCAATTTGCAGATCCCATCACTGCTCTCTATCCTCCCTTGCCCCATTACACCCCCTCCCCACCTCCACCACCATCCTTCACCTTCTTGGCAGGAACCTACCTGTTCTACTGGGTGCTCCACGATGATCTGATGCCAGCAGGCTGATGCAGGGCTTAGCACCAGCACCAGGAGCATATGTGTTGTTGTAACACGCTTTTCCGGCACATTTGCACCAGTGTCCATGCTCGTCCCTCTGGCACTAGGCTGCTTAATAAAACACTAGGCGCTGTGAGTAAAACATAAAACATTCTCCTGCTGTAAACATATTTAGTGCTGATCAGAAATCACATTTTGTCACTTTTTTGCACACTTTTTTGCACACTTCAAAAAGCACCCCATGTTTTCTGAGTCCCCCTCCCATAGGTACACTGAAAGGGCATGATAGTGTTCATTGGGGAGGGAGGTTTCCAGAACATTGGGTGGTTTTCTGGTCTAGAAATCCAGGTGTTTATACACATTAGTACACAGTAATGGGTTTTGAGGGGGGGAACCCTTTGGATTCCACTATTGTTTTTAATATCTAATGTTCCTGCTCATGATCATACACTAGGTTAAGCATTGGCATTTCAATCAATCAATCAATCAATCAATCAATCAATCAACAGGTACTTATATACCGCTTTTCAACACGAAGTTCACAAAGCGGTTTACAGGCAAATAGTAATAATAAAGTTAAATGGCTCCCTGTCCCAAAAGGGCTCACAATCTAAAAAAAGGCAGACCGCCAGCAACAGCCACTAGAAAGACTGCGCAGGGGTGAAGAGGGACAGTTACTCTCCCCCTGCTAAATATAAGAGGAGCACCACTTGAAAAAGTGCCTCTTGTCCAGTTAGCAGGGGTTATTAGTGCATTAGCACCTCAAGATATTGGGCTGGAAAAAACAGTGTGAGGACAGTATTTTCCAGTATAAAGATGTTGCAGAGATATCTTTGGAGTAGCAGATTGGGAAAACATAACCTGTGAACAGGTACAAAACATCATGAAAAGCACAAGGTCAGCGCATTTTCATGGACTTTATCGCACTCTTTGAAATGGTACTTTTCACATCAGAAAACTAAGCCTCTCAAAAATATAATTCCGCATTAATGTTGGTATCAATTATTATCTGGCTGACAAACAGATCCTCCAAATGTTTGCTATTTGGATTTCCCAGCCAATTAATTTGGTATTTCCGTTTGATTTCGGTACTAAATATATGACATGTTAATTTCTGATTGCCAACATACAGTTATATTTAGCATTTGACAGTATTCATGATTGAATCTGTATATTTATTCTACTTTATTTTATTTGAAGAATTTATATCCTGCCTTTCCATGCCAAAGCAAATGTCCAAGGTAGTTTACATGGGTAGGCTAATCTAAACCACCATTTTTAATGTTTTTTTTTTTTAAACAAATATACAGTATTTTGTGATTCACCTAATTCTCAGTCCCAGATGCAGTCTTCACAGTGTGGTTCTCTCCTCTGGCTGTGTGCCATTAAGATTCAGCAGGCAATTGTAAGTCCAGCCTGGACAGGTCCTCAAGGTCATACTCTGTTCTTTTGCCAGCTGGCCTTCTCACACATTCCCACACGGGCTATTCAGCTCCACAGTGACTCCGTTCTGCCACAACAGGCACTGCAGCTTGTCACAGCCTGACATTCCGTCTCCCATCCAACAACAAGACCACAGATTCTCCTGCTAAGCTTCAGGCAGTACCAGCAGCTCAACCATCAGTCCACTCCTCCTCCTATATATCACTATAGCTTTCAGACTTTCTGCCTTCAGTGAATACTTATCAAATAGATTTGTCTTCCAAGGAACCTTTGCTCAGCTGTCATCAACCCCTGTTTGTTGCAGAGAATGCTGAAGTGTATTGGAAGGTCATTAGTCATTGACATCTCCCATTGTTTACTATGAGTCAGTAGTGTCCCTAGAGCGGGGTGGGGTGCTAAGTTTTGCAAGGCACCTTACCTTGCTGTGTAAACAGCTCCTTTGCTGTTGTAGCCATTCCAGGCTGCAAACACAACACAGAGGCATATCCTTGCTCATTGTTTCTGCTGCCCAGAGTGGCTATGATGGTAAGGGATAGGAGCGGTTTAACATGGCAAGGTAAGGTACCTTACAAAACTTAGTGCCCCACCCCCTCAATGGACAGTACTGCTGTGCATCTGCTTACAGATAGTACAATCTAGAACAGCGGTCGCCAAACTCACGACCACTGTGTTATGGGTAACCCTTCCCCACTCCAAGTGGTGCTTACCATTCCAATCTGCCCACAGATTGGGAGAGATAAGGCAATGATGCTTTACGAAACTCCACACTGTAAAGAGCACAGATGCGTCCAACATGGTATTTAAATTTATCATGACACAGTTCAGCTTCTCTTGCAGCACCCCAGTGTCATTTGTTCAGAAATCTATTGAAACTATTGAAAAGTCCAGAGAAACGGTTGTTTCTCCATGACCAAATAGCAAGGTTACAACAACAGAATAGTCCTTGCCCTCTGCCACTACAAAGCCGTTCAAGGCTATAAGTCGAAACCTGAATCCTTTTCATTAAAGTTCAGTGCTAAGGCAAGAAGAAGTTCCTTGTACCTTGGGCTCACCAGCCCTCATTAAAAATCAGGCAGCAAGTTAAATGAACACCATGAAGCCGGGTGGACTGTGAAGCTTTAAAAGCTTCTGGGTTAATGTCAAACTTGGGAAGCCAAGCTGCGCCAACCAAAGTTAAATGTATATGTTTCTGTTGGGTGAACACATTGCACTGATCAATGTGAGGCTGCCATCATGCCTGATTTGACTGAAAAAACCAGAATTTGATTCTGGGGAATGGTTACTCACAAGAATAGGGTGAAAAATAAAAGGGGAGCCTGATGGGGAAGAGACTGTCCAGCAGCAGAGGGGGTAGAAAGTGGATATCTGTGTGGAGGAAGTTTGTTAAGGCGTATTACGTACTGTATCTCAGTGGTTCTCAAACGTTTTTGCACCGGGACCCCCTTTTTAGAATGATTGTCTGGGGCCCACTGGAAATGCTATCATTGTGACACCAGAGCCTGCTGCTTTCCTAAGAATGCAGAAATGGGTAAGGTTATTTCTCAGCCATTTCGCAATAGCACAGTGAATCAGAAAGGGGAAAAAGCCTATTTACAACCTTGACACAAGCAAAACAACCACAGAGCCCTCCTTCTTTCCCGAGTCCTACCTTCCCATATTTTCAATGATGGCTCCCCTAGGTGCTATGCAACCCACCTGAAATTAGCTCTCACAACCCACCTAGTGGGCCCTGACCCACAGTCTGAGAAACACGGACTTATCTTGTTCCATGCTTGTGCCCCTGTTCTTCAAGCAGTGAGAGGTTCCAGGAGCTGAAGCACTACCCAAGTTATGGCTTCCTCTGGGTGAGAAAGCCGTGGAGGTTTACAGTGTCTTCGTAATATTTCCATACCTGGGGGGGGGGGCAAGTGCAAATGCCTTGGTGTGCCATGCTTTGGGGGGGGCACTGCTGCACCACCATTCACCCTCCCCAAGAGCACTTGTAGTATTGGCACTGTTCTGCCTTGCTCTGAGGGTAGCTGCCTTCTGCCCCTTTGGGAAGAAAGCGGCTGCCTTCAGAGGGAGATGGAACTGCACCAATATTGGCTATGAGCAACCAGTATTGGTGAGGTTCTCCTCTGAAGGCAGCCACCTTCTCCCCCCCTTGTTTAAAGGAGAAGAAGCCCTCGGAGTGGGGCAGAACCACAACGCTGCTAGCTGTGAGCTCAAAACTAGCATTGGTACAGTTCTGCTCCCCCGACCCCCTGCAAACATCTCAGCGATATGTGTTTTCTAACCATCTCGGCTGCTGCGGGCTACCAGCTCCTCCTCTTGGTTTCAGTCTCCCTTCCACAAACCGGAATTCACTTCCAGATGCTTATGCAAGGCATTCTGGGGCTCAAAGAAGCCAATGGAGTGGGTTGTGGGCCCGGTACAACCTGGAAGCAGCCTCCAGAAAGTGCTTAGCGATGGAACATTGAGCATCAGGAGGATGAGCACCATGGAGGATAAAGTGGGTCACAGCTGGGAAAAGTTTGGAAAGATTGTATCAATCCATTAAAGGCAAGACCACCACTTTGAGAATGCAATCCTAACCTGGAGTTAGGCTGGCACAGTTAAACCAGCAAAATTTGGCCACCACAAGGGACACTGTAAAGTGTGTTTGGACCATGCTTGGAGATGCCAACACACAGACATGCACCATCCTCCCTGACTCCAAGAGTGGTCAAAACGCACTTGTGGCCCATGTGCCAGCCAAACTTTGCTGGCCTAACTGTGCCGGCCTAACTGCAGGTTAGGATTACGCCCTGAATTAGGCTTGAAATTAACCTCATCCACCCATGCTGTCTTCATCTTCAGCCTGTTTTTGAAATCAATGAAACCAGCAGGACAGGTGTAACACTGGATGTGAAGCAAGTTGGGTTTTAAACAGATGGGCTTAAAAGTGCTGTCAGACACCAGGATGTCTCACATAGAAATATGTGGAGAACATTGCCACGAAGAAAACATTTACACTGCTAATGCTCAGAAAAGCTTTTTTCCTTTCCTTTTTCCAGAATAAGAATAGATGTTGAATAGCAGAGTCCCATCCAGAAGCAACACAAAAGAAAAGGAACAGCAGGAATCACAAGAGGCACAAAGGAAAGAGAAGAAATAATTAGGATCTGCTTAAAGAATGTGTGTGAGATAGCAAGGGTTTAAGGTTACCCTCTGAGGTACTACTTTTAGCTTCTCAAATACTGAAGAGTCAATACAGAAAGAGAAAGTGTGAACCAATAACTGCCAAGCAAGAGAAAGTTGTAGACAATGATCAAGAGACATGCGGTGACTGTTATCAATGGCTTCTATTCAGCAGCGTTCATTTAGGTGGGGGGAATTGCAGGATATTCATAATGTATTTCACAACGGGTGAATCTGAAATGATTTCCCCATAGATTTGGGTGACAATGGATAATCAGTTTTCAAACGTAGGGGAAAGTTACGTAGGGGAAAGTTACATTTGGTAAGAGCCAGCCTGTTCAGGCATACATTTTGACACTGGTAATGTTTTTGGAATTACTTTTAATAAGAGCCTAACTCTTTAATGGCTCAAATCTAAATCTGAACACTAGTCTGGGGAAGGCATGTTTCTCTTGAGTTGGAAAAAAAAGAGTTTTCACTGCCCACCAGCTCACGTAAATAGGATGAACTATTTGAATGAAAATAGGAACTGAAATAAGTAGCAGGAGATTATGAAGCGTACCTGCATGGATATAACTTGATTACCAGCCCAATCCTAACTGGCGCTGGAACAGGCAGGCCAAGCGGCCTGCACCATATCCTGTACAGATTAGGAGATAGCTGTGGTACAACTCAGAGTGCAATCCTAACCTGGAGTTAGGGTGGCACAAGTTAGGCAACCAAGTTTTGCTGGCAAAAGGTAGCTGTAAAGCTGATTTGGACCCCTCTCGGAGTCAGGGAGGACGGCGCACGTCTGTGTGCTGGCCTCTCTGACTCTGAGAGTGGTCCAAACATACTTTACGGTGTCCCTTGTGCCAGCCAAACTGTGCTGGCCTAAGTCCAGGTTAGGATTGCACTCTTAGAGTCTGGGGTCTATTTGCCGCACGCCAGCCACCCCTCCTGGATCTCTGCCAGCAAAATTGTTGATGCAAATCTGAGCAGCCCATGTAAGGCTGACCAGGCCAGGGCCAGGGGTTAGAATCCCGCCTACATTACAGAGGCAGGTCCCACCTCCTTCCTAGGCCTGGTCAACCCACTGGCTCACCCTCTCACCACCCAAAAATGCCCTCATTCCACCCTTCCCCCACCCTCTCCAAACCCCTGCACCATCCTGCTTGGCTGGTGCTTGCTTACTGACTTGGGGCCTGGATCTGGTGTATAGCAGCTGGTGTGCAGCCTTACGCCGGCCCAGCCTGAATAGTCACAAACACGCTTTATGGTATGCTTGCGACCAGTGGTGTCATCTACAAATAAGGAACGGGAACGTTGGGCGGGACTTATGCGGGACCTCCGCGTGATTGGCTGTCCGCCCGTCCCATTCCACAGCTGCCCTGGCCTCGGGGGGGGGTGCCTGCTCGCCGCGGGAGACGGGTGGGGAGCGCGCCGGAGCCTGGGCAAGAAGTGGTGGGGCGCGCAAACCGGGGGCGGCCCCCCCCGAGGCCAGGGCAGCCGCGGAACGAAATGGGCAGGCTGCCAATCACGCGGAAGTCCCACCCAAGTCCCGCCCAGCATTCCCGTTCCTTGTTTGTAGATGACACCACTGCTTGCGACACTCCTGGGCTGTTGCAAGTTCCTCAGGATTGTGCTCTACTATAAACACCTGATGATTGGCAATCTGATTGTGTGACCGATGCCATTGGAAAGCTTTGTGTTTGTGGTGGCATGTACTGTTTGATCTGTGTTGGTTCTTGGAATACAGCCTCAATTGGTGGGATGCCAGTGCAGAACTCAAAATTGGGACCATGATACATAAAGGAAGTGGGTGCTCACCCTTTGTCCTGCCATGCGCCTGGTACATATCAGCCCCTCCCACCTGCTAGTTTTAAAAACCCAGAAAGGCAGAGAAAGGCGATCAGACGAAATTTCTATTCCAAACGGCAGAGGCCCTACAGCTTCTTTCCTTTTGAAAAACGTGCATGTGATTATTTACTTATTTTGACCCATTCTTCATCATCATTCCACCTCAAATAGACCCGTTTTGCATGACAAGAGTCTCTGGGTTTGAAAGAAAAGAAGTCATATATTCCAATATTTTCCAGAAAAGCAGGTATTGTATTGATAAATAATTAAAGATGAATATCTTTCACAGTTATTAATCACCATTAGCATGAGAAACGGCAGGCAGAACTTGGTGTGTACTTTGGAAGAAATAATGAACTGCATAATCCCTCTCGGGTAACACTGTTACAAAAGATCAAAATATTACTCCTACATGCGTACAATGCGCATGGAACACGCCGTCACTTGTAACTTACCTGTGGTGAGGATGATAATTACTGTCTGGTGGCCAACTCCAGAGAACTGTCACCTCAACTTTTCAAAAAGAAATTGTTTTAACTTAACTCTCTAGGCAAAATAAATCACGCTTTCATTTTATTCAAATAGCGTGTCTTTAGGCCTGCTGCTTGCATTTATTTTCTCATTGACTAGCAACTGTAACTCTTTGGCTTACTTAGCTACAGACCCACCCACCCACCCCAGTGAATAGCATTGAAGCCATTGTTTGCAGCTCCTCAGTAATGAAGGTCTGCTTCCTTGCCTTTTGGGGGGTAGAAAAGCATTCGCATGCCTCAATTTTAGAAACAGAGATTTTAATTTCACTGAGCATCTGGTAGACCAATGCCACAGTTTAGAGTTGTACAGTTTAAAATGGCTCAAAAAGAGGGAGTTGAAAAACTTGGGTTCTGTTCAGGATCATTAAAAAAAAACAAGGTAAAGGTTTCCCCACGACCGAATGGTCTAAGCGTGACCGACTTAGGGGGCGGTGCTCATCTCCATTTCTAAGGCGGAGCTGGCGTTTGTCCTAGGACAGTGATGCCAAAACTATGACACACGTGTCAAAGGTGACACATCACAACAGTTGGGGTGACACACCAGCATTCACCAAATACATGAAAAAACTGTGTTTGTTTTACTCATTTTTCTTTTTTGTAATTATTTGATGTTTCTTTATGTAATACATAGCACCACACATGATTGGACTGTGTTTTTTGTTTTAACAAATGAATATAAAGAATAGTTTCTCCTTTGTTTGGGAGCGGGGGTTGACTCGCCAACTGAGCCAAGTTAAGCATTTTCCTAAGTTTTGACACACCAAGCCCAAAAGGTTCGCCATCACTGTCCTAGGAGAAGTTTCGGTGGTCATGTGGCCAGCATGGCTATATACCAAGGCACATGGAACGCTGTTACCTTCCCACCGAAGTGGTACCTATTTATCTACTTGCATTTTTTCGTGCTTTGGAACTGCTAGGTTGGCAGGAGCTGGGACAAGTGACTGGAGCTCACTCAGTCATGTGGTCTCAAACTGCCAACCTTCTGGTCAGCTAGCTCAGCGGTTTAACCCGCAGCACCACCACGTCTCTATCAGGATCATTAGAATTTGTTAAGTCTTCAGATCATTTTCTGTTCAGGCCACTGGCATGGCTAATGAAAGTGTAGCCCAGTACAGATGGGATGCAAAATGATGCCCCAGAAGTGATGTCACAACAGGAAGTGGCATCATAGCTGTATTTTTATTTTTTGGCCATAATGTTTGATAGAACGTATTACAATCCAATTTGTTTCATTGCGCTCTGCATTAAATTCCGCATCAAATGATACATAACATGATGGTATTATTCAAACATACCAAGGTTTTCACAGTTTTGGCCACTAGTATCAAGCTCAGCTTGTTGCCCGTCTAAAGCTTGCAATTGCATCCCCCCTGCACTTCTTTAGCTACGCCCCTGGTTGAGGCACTGACAAGTGGTTTGGTAAACAGGTTCAGGTACATTTCATGCAGACCAGTATCAAGCTCTTGTTTGCAATGTTAACTATCAAATTATAAGGATAATGGTTATTGGTAATGATTTAACCAAAGAACAAAATGTATTAAGTTAAGCCATTTGTATTTGAGTATTTATAGATTTTTACAAACAAAATATATATAACAAGATTTGTAAAAACCCAAGAAAATAAGACAACCATTCTATTTGAAGTGCCAATTTATTGAACAATTACTTGATTTTTAATAAGTGAAGCACTTTTTGAACTTTCTAGACAACCAAGGCTTTTAGGTTTGACGCCATTTCTAATTTATTGGGGAGAGGACTCCTCTTTAAATGCAATGTCTTTGTCCCTAAGGGACCATGTCAGAATAACTATACAATTCAGTAAGGGAACATCACTAAATTCACAAGTACTTGCAAGAGGCATTCCACCCAGTATAATCAAAGCAGTCATATGAAAAGCAGTACTTTTATTGTTCCAATTTCTAACAACTAGTTAACTTTGTGTGTTTCCCACTTCAGAAAAGCTCTGTATAATTTCTTTCATCACATTTCATGTCTTAATGACAAATTGCAGCCTCTTTGAGACAATCCTGGCTGACAGTGGAATCGGCTACTGAATCTTAATAATTGATTTTTCAGAATCCATTATCATTGCTGCTGCCCAAAAGGAAGAAAGAAAAGACCTGCATAAATGTGACATTGTTGTTGTTCAGTCGCTAAGTCGTGTCTGACTCTTCGCGACCCCATGGACCACAGCACGCCAGGCCTCCCTGTCCTCCACTAGCTTCCTGAGTTCGCCCAATTTCATATTCATTGCTTCGGTGACACTATCTAACCATCTCATCCTCTGTCGCCCCCTTCTCCTTTTGCCTTCAATCTTTCCCAGCATGAGGGTCTTTTCTAAAGAGTCCTCTCTTCTCATCAGGTGGCCAAAGTATTGGAGCTTCAGCTTCAGCATTTGTCCTTCCAGGGAGCAATCAGGCTTGACTTCCTGGAGAATTGACCGATTGGATCTCTTGCAGTCCAGGGGACTCTCAAGAGTCTTCTCCAACACCATAATTCAAAAGCATCGATTCTTCGACGCTCTGCCTTTCTTATGGTCCAGCTCTCACAGCCATACATGGCTACTGGGAAAACCATCGCTTTGACTATGCGAACCTTTGTTGGCAGGGTGATGTCTCGGCTTTTGATTAAGCTATCTAGGTTCACCATAGCTTTCTTCCCAAGAAGTAAACGTCTTTTAATTTCATGGCTGCAGTCACCATCTGCGGTGATCTTGGAGCCCAGGAAAATAAAGTCTGTCACTGCTTCCATTTCTTCCCCTTCTGTTTGCCAGGAAGTGATGGGAGTGGTTGCCATGATCTTAGTCTTTTTAATGTTGAGCTTCAAACCAATTTTGGCACTTTCCTCTTTCACCCTCATCAAAAGGTTCTTTAGGTCTTCCTCACTTTCTGCCAGTAGAGTGGTATCGTCTGCATATCTGAGGTTGTTGATGTTTCTCCCAGCAATCTTGATTCCAGCTTGTGAGTCATCCAGCCCTGCCTTCCTCATGATGTACTCTGCGTATAAGTTAAATAAGCAGGGTGACAATATACAGCCTTGTCGTACTCCTTTCCCAATTTTAAACCAGTCAGTTGTTCCATGTCCAGTTCTAACTGTTGCTTCCTGACCCGCATAAAGGTTTCTCAGAAGGCAGATCAGGTGGTCTGGAACTCCCGTCTCTTCAAGAACTTGCCACAGTTTGTTGTGATCCACACAATCAAAGGCTTTAGCATAATCAATGAAGCAGAGGTAGATGTTTTTCTGGAACTCTCTTGCTTTCTCCATGATCCAGCGAAGGTTGGCAATTTGATCTCTAGTTCCTCTGCCTCTTCGGAAACCAGCTTGTACATCTGGTAGTTCTCGATTCACATACTGCTGAAGCCGAGCTTGTAGGATTTTGAGCATGACCTTGCTAGCATGTGAAATGAGTGCAATGGTGCGGTAATTCGAGCAATCTTTGGCATTGCCCTTCTTTGGGATTGGAATGTAAACTGATCTTTTCCAGTCTTGTGGCCACTGTCGGGTTTTCCAAATTTGCTGGCATATGGAGAGCAGCACTTGGACAGCATCATCTTTTAAGATTTTTAGTAATTCCGCTGGAATGCTGTCACCTCCACTAGCTTTGTTGTTAGTGAGGCTTTCTAAAGCCCACTTGACTTCACTCTCCAGGATGTCAGGTTCGAGCTCAGTGACTGTACCACTGTGGTTATCAGGAACATTTAGATCGGCCTTATAGAGTTCCTCTGTGTATTCTTGCCACCTCTTCTGACTCTCATCTGCTTCTGTTAGGTCCTTGCCATTTTTGTCCTTTATTGTGCCTACCTTAGCATGAAATTGTCCTTTGACATCTCCAATTTTCTTGAAAAGATCTCTAGTCCTCCCCATTCTGTTGTTTTCCTCTATTTCTTTGCATTGCTCATTTAGAAAGGCCTTCCTATCTCTCCTTGCTGTTCTCTGGAAATCTGCATTCAGTTGGGTATATCTTTTCCTTTCTCCCTTGCTTTTGGCTTCTCTCCTTTCCTCAGCTATTTGTAAAGCCTCGTCAGACAGCCACTTTGCCTTCTTGCATTTCTTCCTCTTTGGGATGGTTTTAGTTGCTGCCTCCTGTACAATGTTACAGACCTCCGTCCAAAGTTCTTCAGGCACTCTGTCTACCAAATCTAAGCCCCTAAATCTATTTGTCACCTCCACTGTATATTCGTAGGGGATCTGATTTAGGTCATACGTGGAGGGCCTAGCGGTTTTCCCTACTTTTTTCAGTTTAAGCCTGAATTTGGCAAGAAGAAGCTGATGATCTGAGCCACAGTCAGCTCCAGGTCTTGTTTTGACTGCCTGTATGGAACTTTTCCATCTTTGGCTGCAAAGAATGTAATCAATCTGATTTCGATGTAGACCATCTGGTGAAGTCCATGTGTACAGTCGCCGTTTGTGTTGCTGGAAAAGGGTGTTTGCTATGACTAATGTGTTCTCCTGACAGAACTCTATCAGTCTTTGCCCTGCTTCATTTTGTACTCCAAGACCAAACTTGCCTGTTATTCCTCTTACCTCTTGACTGCCTACTTTAGCATTCCAATCCCCTATGATGAGAAGGACATCTTTTTTGGGTGTTAATTCTAGAAGCTGTTCTAGGTCTTCATAGAAACGGTCAACTTCTTCCTCTTCAGCACCAGTGGTTGGGGCGTAGACTTGGATTACTGTGATGTTGAAAGGTTTGCCTTGGATCCGAATGGAAATCATTCTATCATTTTTGAGGTTATACCCCAGTACTGCTGTTCTCACTCTCTTGTTCACAATGAAGGCTACTCCATTTCTTCTAAGGGATTCCTGCCCACAGTAGCAAATATAATGGTCATCTGAATTAAATTCTCCCATTCCTGTCCACTGTAGTTCACTAACTCCCAGGATGTCGATGTTCAGCCTTGACATCTCACGTTTGACCACATCTAGCTTGCCTTGATTCATAGATCTGACGTTCCAGGTTCCTATGTAGTATTGTTCTTTGCAGCATCGCACTTTCCTTTCACTTCCAGACACATCCACAGCTGAGCTTCCTTTCAGTTTTGGCCCAGCTACTTCACTCTTTCTGGAGCTACTAGTACTCGTGTTCTGCTCTTCCCCAGTAGCATAATGGACACCTTCCGACCTGAGGGTCTCATCTTCCAGTGTCATATCGTTTAGCCTTTTTGTTCTGTAATCCATGGGGTTTTCTTGGCAAGAGTACTGGAGTGGGTTGCCACTTCCTTCTCCAGCGGACCACGTTTAGTCAGAACTCTCTGCTGTGACCTGTCCATCTTGGGTAGCCCTACATGGCATAGCTCACAGCTTCATTGAGCTACTCAAGCCCCTTCGCCACGACAAGGCAGTGATCCATGAAAGGGAATGTGACATTAGCAATGGTTTAACACAGCCCCGCTACTAGTGGAATGGTCTGGTCTAGTTCTCTCATCTATAAACCCAGGAATTACTCATTGATCCTTTGGCGCATTCCTTCACAAGGTCTATTCTCCTCCAGGGAATGTTCTGATAGCATTAGCATGCTGTATTCCCACAGTTTTTGTACCCAGAAGGTACAGAATATGATGTAGGTTTTGGATCAGAAGATCCACTGTTTAGCATAAAAAGCTGAAGCCCAAGAAGCTCAATGATAGCTCTGTATTTGTATCAGTGATTTTCCAGATTCTATCTGTTTATGGATATGGGATTTTTTAACAAATCGTTCACAAAGAGTTAAACTGAATGATTACATCTCTACTGACAAGATACTCAGCACTGGCACTCCACAAGGTTGTGTCCTTAGTCCACTACTGTTCTCCATTTATTCATCGGATTGCACCAATAACCATCCCAATAATAGGATTATCAAATTTGCGGACGATACTACATTAGTAGGACTTATTTCCGGGGATGATGAGTCTGCATATCGGGATGAGGTATTACAGCTATCCCACTGGTGCAAAGAAAATAATCTTCTATTTAATATCCAAAAAACCAAGGAGTTTATAGTGGACTATAGGAAAAAAAGAGCAGACATTCAGCCACTGTATATAGATGGAGTTTGTGTGGAACAGGTGGTTGAATGTAAGTTTCTTGGGACCATCATAACTAATGACCTGACTTGGAGTGCGAACACTGCTGCTTTAATTAGGAAGGCACAACAACGGTTGTATTTTCTAAGGATTCTTAGAAAGCAACAATTGGCTGAGAGTTTGCTAATCACCTTCTATCGGAGTTCAATTGAGAGCATATTATCCTACTGTCTCTGTGTATGGTACACGAGCTGCACAGTGGCAGAGAAAAAGGCAATTCAAAGGGTGATCAAGACGGCCCAAAACATCATTGGCTGTTTACTCCCCTCTTTGGAAGAACTGTATAAAAATAGATGCAAGAGGAAGATATCTAATATATTGAAAGACTCCTCTCATCCGGGACATCAGCTCTTTGAACTATTACCATCGAGAAGGAGATTTAGGGTATTGAAAGCAAGGACGAGCAGATTCAGAAACAGTTTTTACCCAAGTGCAGTATTGAGTTTAAATGCGGGGTCATAAGTTTTTGTGGAATTTAAATTGCTGGGAGCAATGGGGTATTTATATTTGTATAAGTGATTGTTGTATGGTTGATTGTGCATATTTTAGTTTTGGTGTTGTCCAGTTTTACCTTGGGGAAGAGCACCTCATTTCGTTGCACCCAGTTGTGAGTGTAATGACAAATAAATTTCTTATGTCTTATGTCTTATGTCTATTTGGTCAGTCTCTCTTTTTGTAAGCCTTCATTTGCTTCTCTTGCAACTGGAAACGTTCCTACTCCTCACTACAATTCCATGGCTTACAAAAGTGTATCTAAAGGGAGTCTGCCTACACTTAGTTCATTTGGGTTGGGACGCTTGGGCAGACAAAGTTGGAAGTGTCATTGAGTGCGCGTGAGTTCCTTGGAGCCTTACATCGCCCCGGTGATAGTGGATTGCAGAGTTGTGATTAGACTTCAAGACCTGGATGTAAAGAAATATCAGAGTTTCTCAAGTACAAGTCAATCTCACAGATAAGGGTGGTGGTGTTTGACTATAATTTTGTCTGATTTTACCCTTCCTTGTTTCTACCACGCAGAGAAGGTCAGTAGCCATTTACTGCAGTGAAGGGAGAGTGAGAAAAATGGTGCTTGTGAAAAGGAGCATAAAATACCTCCCAAATAATGACACAAGACTGATAGCATTGAATTGATGTGGGGGGAAAACAGATTCAAACTGCAGGATACTTAGCTTATTCCTAAAAGGGTCTTCCCTTATTGATCAAAATCATGGTTATAACGTATACCTCACCTTTCAACTTCCAAAACAGAGGCCCTCAAGAGCCCTGTTCTGAAGTGACTCATGCATACAAGGAACATGTGGTCAGAGACGGGGCAAGGAGCATGCTGGCAAGCCCCACCCCTCTGGAAATCTCTGGAAACCTCACTCCCATAAATGCAATATTTGCTGCAGCAAACGCTGAATTCAGATCTTCTCCTGGAATGTTCTACTCCTATGCAGTAAACAATTTGAAGCTCACAGGACAGAAGCAGGCTTCAAGTGGGAGACCATTGAATTTCTTGAGGCAGAGAGTCCCACATAAATCTGGGTACCACAACAGCACCATAACAGAAAAGGCCCTCTCATATGTCCCACAAAGTATGCTTTCGAGCACAAAGGGATGCACATAAGGGTCTCTGATGATAGTAACAAAATGTGTGTGTGTGTGTGTGTGTGTGTGTGTGTGTGTGTGTGTGTGTGTGTGTG